>JAVSIQ010000242.1:0-106181 GCA_038502775.1 Hippodamia convergens
AGCTAAAATAATACATTAAATGTTGAAACAAAAAGTACCTAAGCTGAGGTAAAAAAAGAACGGGGTATCATAACATTCTTTGTATGATACTATAGAATCATACGATACTATCAACACTAGTATCATACGATACTATACAGCCAGGGGAAAAAACCTCAGCCGAAAAAACCTGCCTCCCCGTAAACAAAATAACATAAAATATCAAATATCAGGAAAATCTCGAAAGACATCAGTGTGATCATCTTCATGTTATCCGTCGATGGGCTCGGATACACAGATTCTTCCAAAACGACTCGTCATTGTTAATCTGAAATGAAAAAAGACAAAAGCAGAAAAGAAACCGATTATTCAGAATAAATCGAATGCATTTTGGAAATGCATTAAGATTTCTTGACCAAATAATGTTCGGAGGTTTATAAATATTTATGACAGAAATGTCACAAAATTTGAAAGAAATGAAAAAAAAAACTCTATCGATTTCCCCTTTCCGAATCTGTTGAAAGTTACGAAACTGATAATTTTCCAACATAACAAGCTAAACTTGTAAAAAATCATTTAATACATAACCTTTCAACTGTTCTCTTTCACGAGGATTTTTTTCTGTTGCCGTATGGGTTTCTTGCAGAAGAATCTCTTTGATACCATGTTCATCAGCTAATTTGGAGACGTAATCACACTTTCCTTTCGAAATTCCTTCGATATTCATATTCAAAATCCACAAATTGTTGCTCTCTGGTCGTGAGAGTTTTTTCAAAACAGATACGACCTTCCAGGTGATGATTTTTCGGCACTTCAGATGGTTGAAGACCGCTACGGGACCACAATGAAAGGCAATCATCTCCCATAGATAAACCAAACATGTTATAACACAAGAAAACAGAATATTTTTCAGGAGCAAAAACTAAGACATATTACGAGAATTGTCATTCGAAAACATAACAAACTGATATAAGGACATGTCAATATGATAAGGTTTCGGTTTCCGCTGTTTGGTTATGAAACCCGAAAGAACAAGGTAACAATATACCTTTGCGAAGATTTTCCCTTTATCGACGTAAACTTTCCTGGAAATCGTAACAATTCTAATTCGTATCAAAAGGATGCCGACCCACTCGAAGTCTACTGCGTCTGTTATCTCGCCTAAGCCGCCTTGGATGGGGCTAATCCCGGTGCAGGAGTAGTGTCGCGCTGAAGCGGAAGCAACCAGCGGCAATCTCTTTGCTGTATCGCATCGGGGTTGGAGCGCCAAGACCTCCATTTCTCCGGTGTCATTCTCGCCCAAGGTTCGCTGAACCCGACATTCTGCAATGTTTACCAGAAGACCCCTTCTCTCTATTTATAACCTTCTGGTTCGATGGGCGCCCGCCGAGTGTTTGATTTCTGTGAGAAGGGTCGGGCAAATAGGTTCTATCTAGTCTGGGCTCGTGTTCGGTTAGTTGCCTGTGTACTGTTTCTTTTCGTTTGAAAGGCCCGAGTCCGTGACGGCTTGATTTATCAGATTGGAATGGGTCATGAGACTTAGTCTAATGACCTCAAAGATATTGAAGAAAATGTCATTGTGAAATTCGTCACGAAAATTCCAGTACAGTAAAATCCGCTTATAATGACATCGAGGGATATGGAAAATACGTCATAATAACCGGAAGTCACATAAAGCGGAATTTCAGCAAAATTCATGGTATTTTTCTTGAATTCAGTTTAAGAAAAGAACGAGAAATTGAGATTTTGCTTTATTGAAAAAATTTTAAAATAGCTTCTCTTACAAAAAAAATTAAATATAAAGAACTTTTTCATTTTTAAGAAAAATAATCTGAATTTCAGTTGGCGTTTGTTTTTTTCGACTTGAAATAGTAGCTTCTTTCACCATTGTACAATCCAGAAATGGCTTCAATGGATGTCAGTTTGTCCAGAAAACACCAATAATTTTTTCAAGGATCTGGATTATACTGAAAAGCATGTCGTCACGCGTATGTCTCGTATCGTATCAAACCTCATCGCATTAAAAAGGGTAGGGTGGCTTCAGAAAACGATCGAGTGGTCACTATAAACAGGAAAATTTTCGAAAAATCATGTTTGTTGTATCTGAAATCATATCATTGTAAGCGACATGTCATTATAAGCGAAGTCATTAAATCCGGACCCGATTCTAAGGAGTTTTGAATGAAACCAAACTTAACCCTGCATTTGCGTCATTATAAGCGATTGGTCAGTATAGCCGGCGTCATAATAAACGGATTCTACTGTATTTCAATATTATATCATTTTTCAACTTTCGATAGAAGACGCCTACTCTATTAATTGAATAGAATCACTCCGTTGGTCATTGAAATCCAACACTGTATTGGTTGAGAAAACAGAGGTTGTACAACTATTTTTGTACATATATATTGATTGAATCAACATTACGTTCTTACAATACAAAATGAATATGAATGAAATATTTCGGTGAAATGGACCTATCCAAATTCAAAAATAAGAAATAACAAGATGTAACACGTGAGGTTTTCTCCTTTCATGCATAAAACCACATTGTTCGTCGAACTCAAAATGTCAAATCAGTTAGACATACTCGTACAAGATCGAATCTACCTTTTTTTCGTGGGAGAGGGGGTTCGATAACCATTTAGAACAAATAACTAGAACTACTGAAAGGTATTTGTTTACCACATATTTAGAAAGTTTTCATTGTTATACACTTCGCGACGAAACAATTAATGGAACATAAAAATTTTCAGAATTTTTTTTTCAAGAGATTGTATCCCATTGAAAATGGTCGTATAGAAAATAAATACACGAATTATGAAGCTTGAGGACCCTAGTTTTTGAAATTCTATGTTTACAATTTTTCAGAGTACTGGTGCAATAATCGAATTCGTAAATTTTCCGAATTTTTATTTTTGCTCTACGCTCACGGAGAAATTTTTCTAGCTAGACAGTTGCGAATGTCGCATAACCTGTTCAATCAGCTCTAATTTGCTTTGACGATTTTCGAGATATTCAGTTTTGAATGCCAAATCCTTTTCAACTCAACTGCCGATATCTCGAAATTACTGGTCGCCTAGCCAGCCGAAAGGCGATTTCTTTTTCTACAAAAAATTTTCTTACAAAAATCACACGAAAAGAATTTTTTTTTCACTTGTCACATGAACGTGGAAAAAGAGCACAAAAATGTCATTCTGATATTTTTTGATTAATGGGCTGTATCATCAATATTTGTGGAAAAGCTCAGGTTATAAAAAAAATTATCAGTTTTTTGGACCGATTGATTGAATGTGACATGTTCTTTCGAGCATTTAGGCCGTCGTCGTAGATTAGTTCTCGACGTTTCGCCAGTTCGAGTGTCTGGCATCTTCAGGAGTTATATTTCAGGAGATGTTCTCACTGGACTGAACTGCCTGAGTGTGACGGGGAGGCAGATTGTACTTCCTTATATAACCTCGGTCAGAGGGCGTGGCTGCGCTTGACCGGTCTCGTCCCGATACCGAACGCGCGCCGGTGTCCGACTGGTTCACATTCTTTCGAGCATTTAGGCCGTCGTCGTAGATTAGTTCTCGACGTTTCGCCAGTTCGAGTGTCTGGCATCTTCAGGAGTTATATTTCAGGAGATGTTCTCATATAACTCCTGAAGATGCCAGACACTCGAACTGGCGAAACGTCGAGAACTAATCTACGACGACGGCCTAAATGCTCGAAAGAATGTGAACCGGTCGGACACCGGCGCGCGTTCGGTATCGGGACGAGACCGCAGCCACGCCCCCCGACCGAGGTTATATAAGGAAGTACAATCTGCGTCCCCGTCACACTCAGGCAGTTCAGTCCAGTGAGAACATCTCCTGAAATATAACTCCTGAAGATGCCAGACACTCGAACTGGCGAAACGTCGAGAACTAATCTACGACGACGGCCAAAATGCTCGAAAGAACATGTCACATTGTCATCCTCAGATTCTGAATTATTCAAACTAAAGAAGAAACATGAAATTAATAACAAACGCATCCTAAACTGAAAACATCGAAACCAGCGCATACGCCATTATGTAACTTCAAAATCTTATTATTTCCAATATTTTCGAATTCGCTTTTCTGCATATGAAAATAGAAAAGTTAAAGATTTTTATGTGCTGATATGAAGGAATATGAACGCCCTTGGTGTTCAAAACGATCTCAAGTCTCTCTCTCTGAACGCTGCTCGAATTACGTCCTCACTTCACAATTCGCATAACAAATAGTAAAAATGAAAGTTGAAACTAACAGAATTCATATGAGAATATTCACAATAGATTCAATTTTGCATTTGAATTTCATAATTCGAATTTGAATGGGTATGATTTCTGATATTCAAATCTTCGCTTCTCACGTATGTGTTAACCCATTAGCGCCTGCGGTTGCCATATGGCAACGCTTTCGGGTTGTTTTTCAAATGGTTCTGAGATGCGCAGATTCGTAGCTAGAAAGTTGCCGTTGGTTTACTTGATACACAAGTGCACCTTATTTTACCAGCAACAAGAATTTTTTCTGTATACTCACTCGTTCTGCCTTCAGAAGTTATAAAACTCCGTGACTTGTTAAAAACATGGAACCTAAGTTCGTGTAAGCGGAATATTTTCTATTCGCGCCCTGGTTTTGTCATAATTTTTTTATATCAATCATGAAAATTCAATTCATGATCCTAGCAGCTAAATATAATCACGAAAAAATATAAGTAGGAAAAACTTTCAGTTGATTTTGTGGCTAGGCGCTCATACTCAGTGATAATGCTGGTCGGATAGAAATTCGTAGTAAGAAATGATATTGGCCGATTGTTCCATAGTTGCTAGACGTAGCTACGCAAAATATCTGGATTCAATACAATGAAACAGGAAGACCAAAAAATTCGCAAATCGAATTCAAACTAGAAGTGGTCAACAGCTATTTGAAAAAGTATGAGGTAACACCGAAAGGACAAGGAAGCCGGTCATCCTCTTGTTCTTCTTCCAGAGATAGTCGAATTTCCAATTCCGTAAGATTCGATAAACTCAATCATCTTGTGAAGTACACAGAAGACAAAAAGAGTGCGCTCGACGTGGATGTAAGTCGATCATGAGAACAATGTGTTCAAAAATGGGATTTTGGACTTTGCATAGATTGTTTTTTTTTTCGCATGATATTTGTATTATGACATTGTAAATATTTTATGAATGAATAAAATGTTTTGAAACTTTCTTTTCAGTAAAATAGTATTTGCTCCTAAAATGATAATATCCCGGAGAGTGATCACAAGCGCCTAGAGTTTCCATGTGGCAATCGCCAATTTTGAAAAAACTAGAGTCAAGAGCTGAGTCAAATGTGGTGAGGACAACATGAATTAATTGTCAGAATAACAATTCTCGGAATATGTCGTAGTTTTTGATTCTGAAAAATATTCTGTTTTCATGTGATATAAAATGTTCGGTTTATCTATGGGAGATGATTTCTTTTCATTGGGATCCCGTAGCGGTCTCCAAACATCTGAAGTGCCGAAAAATCATCACCTCGAAGGTCGTGTCTGGTTTGAAAAACCCCTCACGACCAGAGAGCAAGAATTTGAGGATTTTGAATTTGAATATCGAAGGAATTTCGAAAGACAAGTGTGATTACATGATTCTTCTTCAAGAAACCCACACGGCAACAGAAAAAAATCCTCGTGAAAGAGGACAGTTGAAAGGTTATGTATTAATCGATTTTTTACAAGTTTAGCTTGTTATGTTAAAAAATTATCAGTTCGTGAGTTTCAACAGATTCAGAAAGGGTAAATTGATGTAGTTTTCCTAATTTCTTTCAAATTCAGTGACATTTCTGTCATAAACACTATTTGGCCAAGAAATCTGAATGTTGATGTTTTTCAAAGTAGCAAATGCATTTGACTTATTAAGAATTATCGGTTTCTTTTCTGCTTTTGTCTTTTGTCATTTCAGATTAAAAATTGCGAGTCGTTTTGGGAAGAATCCGTTTATCCGAGCCCATCCACGGATAACATGAACATGATCACATTTGTCAAGAATTTCCTGATATTTAATGTTTTATGTAATTTTTTTTACCGGGAAACAGGTTTTTCCCCTGGCTGTAAAGTATCGTATCATACTAGTGATGATAGTATGATTCTATAGTATCATACGAAGAATGTTATGATACCCCGTTTTTTCTTTTACCTCAGCTTAGGTTGTTTTTGTTTCAACATTTATTCGACAAGAGATCAAACTGATGTTTATGTTTTGTTATATGAGTTTATAAAAAAATTGAATATTGCAGGGTTCGTTTGGTTTTTCCAGATAGATTGTGTCGATCTGATTTGACCCGAAATCGTATTTTCGTTTATTGATGCGAATGAGGCTAACGATTCAGATCACTTTCGATCATTACTGCTCACAAAAAGCTATACCTATCCTTCATCGAAATTACGTACCCATTATTCCCCGAATTACTCGTTCTGGCTCGACTAAGGACCTGTTCGATCTAGTTTCCCACATCCACCTCAATCATCCAGGGATTTGCTCCGGGGTTCCTAGGAATTATCTGTGTGCTGAATTATACGCTTCCCCTCATGACGCGTTGACGAAATTAATCAGCAAAATTTATAGACATAGCTCTCGCCTGCATTGAACCTGAGAGCTACAAAAAGCTCATTGAGCTCGCAGCGCATCTGGCTTTTGTGAATAGATTTAAAATTTCGCATATCAGAAACATAATGAAACTGGAGTTGAAAAGCTAATGCAGACAGGAATGGTATTCGTGCAGTTCATCGAATAAGTCTCGGCCTGATAATGAAAAAATCGAGCAAAACGGACTAAAAAGAATGAATTTTTTTTGGAGGTTGATTCTGGGGAAACGAAAGATCATAAACGGTGACTGGAAGTTACCATTGCAGTAATATCGCTATGAATGAAGGAACTTTAGTACTGGAATAGTTCCATCAAGTTTAGGAATATTATTTCTTCGCGACGAAACACGAAATTTCAATTAAATGGCGCATTCGCAATATTTCCCTTCACAACTAAAGTACGTCACTGTTTCTAACCCTTGTTCATGAATCTATAGTTATTCAATGAAGAGTAGTTACGGGAGTTAGTTCATTGAGTTTTAGTCTTCTGTATTATTATTATATTTGTCGTGATGCAATCTCATATTTGTCTTCATTATCATTAATCTACAACATTTGTCTCATTGGATTCTGATGAGACGCATTCAGGGTCCCAATTGAGTTGAAGTAACTGAATGAGCATCTCAAACAGAGCGTAATATCATCTCTCTCAAAAACTGTCCATTGAATAACTAGAGTTAAATAATTTTTATCTATGATACACCTGCAGAAAACATTGATATTCTCACACTAGTTCGAAATTTAAACACGAGCAACGAAGTGGCAAGTTTTCAAATGAACGAGGGTTAGAATGAGCCTCATGTACGAGTATCATACATTATTTTCTATAATGAAATGAATTTTCATTGGAATTAATGAAATCGTCCATAAATATTGTTTAGTGATTTTTTCATTGAAGAATGTTGGTTGGCAGAACAATTTGCTTCATTTCGAATTCGAAATTTCAGATCTGAAAAGTTGGCGAGAAGTAAATATCAATATTTTCCTTAAAATTTCTGAAACTGAAATGAACTCGACTCCTCCAGAAATAATTCCTCAGAAATCGAAAAAATTGTATGAGATTGAATATACTAAATTCAACTCATGGTGCCGGGAAAAAACATGATTTCAATAACCGAACATGTTCTCATTGATGATAGTTCAACTTTTCGGAGAATGTTACAGTATATGCTCAACCTCCACAAAAATATCGATATAACGTAATATTCCAAATTACAAGCATTATTGAAATTGATGTCTTAAAAAAAATATATTCCCGAGAAATCTAAGGTTCTAGCATTTGTTTATATTGAGAAGATTTTGAATACAGCACCAGAAAGCTATTGAACTCCTTGATGTCGAAGTATGTATATTAACGCATCTTTGAATTTTGGCAAGTCACTCTCATCATCATTTCGGAACAAAATTTCGGATAATATTAATTATTGGATATTCCGGTGCATGTAGAAGAATTGAGTTGTGCATTATGACCTCCAACGTTATTACGTTCAAAAAAGTGTCTATATTTTTTACTGTTGTGAATACAGAAACAAATCAACAGAGGGTATTTGCTTTTTTCCACCCCATTTGGCTAAATTTAATAAAAGATTATTATAAATTATCACCTGCTCATATAAACCATAATACATTCTTTTTAGCTTATAGATTGGGTAAATGAACAGTGCAGCTGATTGATATGAATGAAATGGGTTCTATGTCAGCGAGAATTGCAACATTTTTAGGCCTAATTGATTCAAAATTATGTTCAGGCCACTGCTCCGAATGTGGTACTCAGACTTCAAACGTTCCCAGTACGAGTAAAATTGGTGAAGATACTAATCGTATAATTCGTATAACAACATACCTGGAGTATCATCGAATATAATTGCATGCAATTGTTGGTTAGCATAATATATTTCTAGTTATTTTGTGATCCTCTTAATTATTCGGAGAAGTTATAAAATCTTCAAATACGTGTATATTAATTGCACACTCATGTATTTTTGATAGTAGTACTTCTCACAGTTTGAAAATTCTGCTGATTTCATGGTTTGCGAAACACATATAAACAATATGAAAACATTTTCAATATCATTTTATCACTTACTCCTAGCCGAACGAGATGTATATATTTTGCTTCATCCTATTCATTATCATCTAATGATAATCAACATAGAATTGACCTCTGATAATAAAATATACTTAACCATGAAAACAGTGTTAGAATAAAATATTCTAACTCGTATTCTAACATTTTTTTGTTCTACGAGATGTGGCGGAATGACACAGAATAAGAGGAACAATATTCTAACTCTAAACCCAGTTTTGAAGATACAAGGGACGGCTACAAAACTACGCAGACAAATAAAAAAGGAGCAATCAGAAACATCGACTGATTGATGAAATAATTCAATCTTCATTGAATGAATTCAATTTCGACAAAAATACAGAATAATGAGTATTGCAAGAACCAATTTTATAAACGGACAAAATTTGCTGTTGAATAAACTCATATCGATTCTGAATGATAATTTTTGATTGTTATATTGCGGAGTTTCTACCGAAACGTTGGCTGAGGAATTTGTAAAGGCGAGAATATATTGTCTTATTCCGATATCTCGTTTTCATTGATGATTACTATGATCACGATCTAAAAAATTTTTGAAGAATAAATGAATAAAATTAAAATTTGGTGAATGCGAATATACGATTTCTTCTTTTACATTAGGTAAGAGAATTATAGAAACATCTTTCTCGAATTTTCGGAAAGGGTGATTTACGAATCGAAAACTGAATTGTTGGAATATTCGTCACTCACAGTGCATTATTTATAACTTGAGCATCAAAACTTCTGTCTTAATGAATAGTTCAAGGCTTTCACGACCGGATATACTGGTATGAAAAGAGTCTTCCGGGCTTATTGGCCGTGGTCCATTAGGAATAATTTCACCTAACGTTTCGCCTACAACTTCGGTAGGCATCTTCGGAGGATTCTCGGTCTAAGGTTGTACCTCGAACGCTGAATTTCTGACACTTCTTTTCTGAAAGAAAAGAAGAGACCCCTTTCTTGCATAGCGCCTGGTTACCGACCTTAGAAAAAACAAAGATCAAGCCGACACGAAGCGGGAGCGATGGGCCAATCAGCATCGCGCACGTAGACGCGCCACTTTTTCCCGCCATAAATCGGCGCGTAGATGACGCTTCCGGTTCGAACACGTCAGTGTCAGAAATTCAGCGTTCGAGGTACAACATTAGACCGAGAATCCTCTGAAGATGCCTACCGAAGTTGTAGGCGAAAGGTTAGGTGAAATTATTCCTAATGGACCACGGCCAATAAGCCCGGAAGACTCTTTTCATACTTCTGTCTTAGTATGGGTGTTAGGGTATGTTATTTGTTATGAATCGAATAATCGATTAGAAATTAAGCGCTCATCGAAAAAACAATATTTAATTCGATGTTAAGCTCATAAAATCTCGTCAATTTTATATAGGGTATAATTATTTTTCATCAGATTTTTCAGTGTCTCATCGCTTTTCCGAAATTCTTAACAGAAAGTCTTAACTGATTATCTGATTCTTTCTGAATTTATTCATTAATAAATCTGTGATGTCTGCAGAACCATTCTTTCAGATAATTTTCAGAGCAATGATATTTCGTTTAAATGTTTCCAATCAGAATAGATCACTGATGCAGAATCAGTGTAGTTTTTGAAGACTCTCTTAGTCAATGTGATCTTGATAAAACCTGGTTGTGAGTTGATTGCATTCTTCTTCTCATGATATTCTCTGAGATATTCGGAGAAAGTCTTATAATATATCACTTTTCGCAGAGCATGGAAGCTGCTCTGGCAGATATGAAAGCGCACTGCTGCGAAAATTGCTTTATCCGCTTTCCAATCCCTTCATAAACAGAGCTGCGATCTTCCGCAGCATCCTAGTCAGAGGAGCCGATTCATCGTGCATTATGATTTCCTATCGTCTCATATACGTTCTAATGACACGCTGATCCTTTACCTATCTCCTGAAAATGATATCTCGAGTAGCTCCGATAAAAGCGAATAATCGAGTCCTCGCCGGAGGCTCCAGAAATTTGAAATATTGACTTTCGAAAGCTGTTCGACGCACCCGACACAGAAGGCGCCGCGTCGGCTCCTTGCTTGGCGTCGGGGCTAGTCTCTTCCCGAGTCCCTCTTTCGTAGCTGCCACATGTCAGCTGAATTTACGAGCCCCTCTAACTGACTACGAAATACAACAGCCGCTGCTTAATCCAATTCCCGTTTGCGGGGTGCTTGTTTGAAATGTTGTTTCTCGATTTAGAGATATAACTTAATTTTATGCATGCTTAGTTTATCATTGAACTAGTTGGGAATTTTACTTCTTAATTTGGTTGTTATTCTGTCTATTAATCAGGAGGAGGCGAATCGAAGGAACACTAAACGAGAAACACATTTCATGAAATGTGGTAGATAAAACGGGATATTTCAAAGTTCAAAAGTTTATGTTTACAACAAACCCAGCTAGCGTTGGAAGTTGAAATGAATTGGAATGTTATATTTTTCTTGGTTCATGCAATTATATCAATACGTTTCCTGAAGTTTGTTGTCTAACGCCCTGCAAACTCAATGAAAGGTAAGATGAGCCATCTGAAACATAGCCGTGAACAAAATGTGGCAATGCCGCAAATAAAGGATCCGGAAAGCCGACTCGCACTTCGGACGGCCCAGTAAATTTGAGCGCTATTTTCGAATATATTTCAATTAATTGTCGAATAGTCGATATGGAATATTCTGAGTTCAATCAAATACCTAGAAGAAAAATCGAGGCAACAATACTAAATCCTACTTTCATTCAAAATTTTTACTTTTACTGGTGGATATCAAATCGACGAAATTATTTGATCTGTATAGAAGCACAAGAACCTGATGACAATCAATGTATTTTGACAATACATCACATTTTATATTCATTTTGTTCAGCAAGAACCAAAGAGAATATGTAAGGTCATCTCTTGGCACAAAATTGTGTAGTTGAATGAATGCAATCATCACAATAGGAAAATTTGAGAAAAACTTGAGATCCAAATAAACAACAGAACTTACATAAAATCTCCAAAATTGATATCTATAACTGAGAATGAAAACATACATAATTGGGAAGGATTGAGAATATAGAAAAATGACAAAACACTGCATGATGAATATTTAGGTTTTTACTTATAATTTGTCGCATTTGATCTGCCGCCATAACCAATGTCAGAGTTTTTCGCTTCCCCTTTTAAAATTGTTTCTCTATTTCATTATCGTAATGAGTTCATTACAGTACTGAAAGTAGTGCTGTAATGAAACTCATTACAGCATTGTTTTCAGTTATATTTTTCGTTTTGTGGTTGTCAGTACTGACCTCCGATCCACTCAATTTTCGAGTCAAATCCCGCAATCTGTCAAATTTCGTTAGTGACACCAACTGCCAAGATACAAAACAAATGAATTTTCATTTGAATTTCGAGAGGTTTTCACAAAAATTGACTGAAATAGAGAAAAACCCGTCTAATACTCGTTGCAGAAGGCAATTCCAACACTCATGCTATCGAAAACTCGCTCCTTCGTCGCTTGTTTTCGAACTTCGCATTCGTGTTGGAATAGGAGCTCATTCTGCAACTTGTTTTAGAATATACTATTCTCTATTTCAATATCGTAATGAGTTCATTACAATATTAAGAGTTGTTTCAGTTATATTTTTCGTTTTGTAGTTGTCAGTACTGACCTCCGTTCGAATCAAGTTTCGAATCAAATCAATTCAAATTCCGCAATCTGTCAAATTTCGTGAGTCACACCAACTGCCAAGATCAAATGTAAAAGTTACTAACCTGAATTTCTATTTGCATTTCGGGAGTATTTCACGAAACTTGACCGAAATAGGCAAAATATCGTCTAATACTCATTGCAGAAGACAACTTCCCATTCGTGTTAGAATAGGAGCTCATTCTGCAACTTGTTTGAAAATTTACTTTTATAACGAGACCGTTAATTTATTAGTTGAAACCACCTAAAAATCTTGAGATCATAATGTAAAATCCATTTCAAATCATGATAATTCAGAATCTTTAATAAAAACTTTTACCTGGAGAGTCTACTGTTACAGACTTTCCAAAATGTAATAAAAAACGTATATTTTGTTATCGAGTTATTTTTAAGGTCATCATAATCTTTAATCAAATCCAAATTCGAAAAAACATTCAGTCAATCGTTCCATCTCTTCTAAACTGGGGATTCATTCTATGTTTTTGTTAGACAAATAAAACAGTAAATTTGGAAAAAATTAAGGAACTGATTTTTCTTTGAGTTGTGGACGTCTCATTGGTTCCATCAGCTACTAAAACCTCATAATAATTTCAAGACATCGTTTTCATGGAAATGGATTTCGCAAACCGGACTGTATTTACCGGAAACGTAATTTTCTCTTGGAATGGCCTAATCCACGATATTGGTTCAGTTCTTCATTTTACAATTTTGTAGAGATCTTTCGATAGTAGATTCAATTCTAAATAGAATCAGTCCTTCTTAATTTTTGAAAGCAACACTCAATCAACCAATAGGACGGTAACTACATACTTTGATCAGCAGAAATTTTTTCACGTTTCAAAATAGCTACTAATTAATTAAATTCAATATATTATTTGTACAACTTCGTTTTGTCCATTTTTTCCCAGTCGTGAAAAACTGGTTCTACATTTTTGTAATTCAAAGTATTGCCTTCTTATTTCGAAGTTCCAAAGCTGTCTTGACTACTTTAGCATTATCAGGTCAAGGAATGTCATGCTATAAAATCACTTCTTTCATGTCTATCGTTATAAAGCAGCCATTCGTGTTTCAATGCGTCTGATTATCTTGATCGAATCAAGTTATGCCTCCAATACTGCATTTGCGCAAACCTTTTCCCTTCCATTGGTCTTCAACGTTAAAATCGCCGTTCTTGAGGCGTTTAGAGCACTCTCGGCACATTTTTCCACTAAAAGCTGCCTCACCATAGGAACTTGAGAGCATTCAATGAGCCTCAGCAGAAATTTGAAAACACCCTTAAATGACAAGAATTCAGCTAGTTAATTGACATGATTATTAGAGGAAAACTTAATGATGCAGAACCAAATCGACTAATATTTCGATGTCGTTATTTCAACAAATACCTGAGCTTATTACTTTTTAGATCTATTCATTCAACTACCACTTACCGTTACAGCCAGGTATTGCTAGATGGCGGAAGCAAATTTATACACATTATATAATGATAATATAAAATCCACTAATGTTCGATGAGTTCTGGATGAATTTCATCAAAACAAGCGGCTTTTCGAGCCTTCGTTCATTTGAACGGGATTATGCGGAGCTTCGAACATTTCTCCGAAATTCGCAGTGTTCTTCATTCGCATGAAATCACGAAAAGCTCAACCGCCCTTACGTATCCCTGTCGGAGTTTATTTGCACGAAAAATTGGATTGTTTTCGTGTCACTGGCTTCTGGACGTTTCCGAAACACGCTTCAGCGGACCATCTCGTCCAAATTGGATTTCGATCGCGAATACGAAACACGCGTTTCGGGCTAATTGAAAATCGGAATTATGGGTACATTTCTGCATGGCCGGGAGAGCATTTCGGCGGTACAGGTAACCGGAATTGTTTTTCAATTGAATCCGTAGACTTGGCTCGAATCGTATCCAATTTCGGCCGAATAAAATATTAACTGTAACCGACGCTGCGCATGTTAATGGTGGCATATCGACGAAAACACTAACCTAAAACATCTTAGGTCTCTATAACTATAAGTACTTACATAGTAATGAGCTTCTGAGCTCACGAGGACTGATGCGTCTACGAGCTTCTTTAGCTCAAAGCGTTCAATACATTTCCGGATATTCAAAACGAGACAAATTCGAAGCATTCATTGTGAAATCCTCAATCTTTCACTTACAACTTCAGGCAAAGATTATAGAGTTAGAATGATAGGAAACGCCCTCATATCTGTGGTACTAAAATCCTACTACGATTTTCGACAAGTTTCTTACTTTTGACACCTAGAGGGCGGTGAAAACATTATTCAGTACAGAACACTATTTTAATAGACGCGAAATTCGAATTATACTCTTTATAAATTTTCATTAATATCCGTTTTATGATCAGGATTATATTTTCCATCTACACATTGTTTTGGCTTCTTTGAATTTTTATTTGAAATGATTGTGTAAAATCAACTAGAATACAATAATTATGAAATTGAGAACATTTCAAAAAATTTTTCATATATTAGAGTATTATTATAACAATTTCAAGAATTTATTCATACAGTGAACTCTCGATAAATCGAACATCGATAAATCAAACAGTTGTTCTGGACACGATTCATACATATCTCACCCAGTGTACTTTAACCTCAATGAGTCCATAGAGTCTAGTAGATGAGTCGAACTGCTGGAAGGGTCGTCAAGGGAACCACCACCTCATAAGTCGTTCTTCTGACCACCATTGCCACTATGGGTGGAACTTCTTGATCTAATTAATGAGACCGAAGAAAATTCGGTTCGCAAACAAGTTATCCAGAACAATATATTTCTGCCTCGAAACCTCTTTCTATTTGACAACACTGAATATAAAAAACAATGAATAAGATATTTTTGAAACATAGATGAATTCAAAATAGTAATCATCGAAATGAATACCATTTTCAATTCCCAGGCTCAGAGATCTTTTATCATGAGGTTGGAGAAATGATATTAGATTTTGTCACTGAGATGAGAGATATACCGGTTGAGGCCTTGTTGGGCTTCATCAGTATCCCTCACATCTCAGGACAAAATCTTCATTTGATTGGAGATGTGAAACTTCATTTTGACGCAAGTTCCTTGTAATATTTTACTCATTACTTCACAACCAATTGCTTCAAATTTCGAAGTTTTTTATGAAGATTTTGTCTTGAGATGTGCGGGATACTAATGAGGCCCAAGTATATCTCTCATCTCAGTGACAAAATCTAATATCATTTCTCCAACCTCATGATAAAAGATCTCTGAGCCTGGGAATTTAAAATGGTATTCATTTCAATGATTACTATTTTGAATTCATCTATGTTTCAAAAATGTTCTCGATGTGGTCTTATTTCTATTATTTCTGCAATTAATCACCATGCAATTCGAATTTCGACCAGTTTCTAACACAAAATTAATAAAAGAAAAACACACAAACCAAGATTATGGAGTGAGCTAGGTGCTACTCTTGTAGATTTCGAGTTATTTCAGTGGAAAATACGCGAGCAAATGCAATCATCATTCAGCAAAAATATTTATTCGAGTATTTCTTTCAAAATTGACAACAGCCTACTAATAATCTCTATATAATCTATGTCAAATGGACCCTAATTGAATATTTTAACAATAACCCGATTACGTTTGAAAAACAGATTCCCTGACATCACTGTAGTCGATTCGTTTCCCATCTTTATACTCTATAATCTTTGATTTTAGACGCCTGTCTTTTTTCGCTAGTGTTAACACTTCTGCATTTATGGATTTTCACTGACATCAAGATGGAGTCTCTGTTCTGTGAAAAACAACACCTGTTTTTTCAGGGGGTCGGACAAAGAAAATATATTTTCCGATCAATCTCCATCTTCTTTGGAAATTCGACTTTTTATAAGACCGCTATAAACTTTTTCATCCCCAACTGTCTTGTTATGTTCTCCGAACTCTTTGATCTGGTATCAGAACTTATCACTAAATAATTGTATGGCAGCTTGGGAGGTTCTCATGATCATGTCGGAAATTTCAACACTTCGATTGCAAATACGAATTCTATCTATTCTTTTCCAATACTTTCCTACGTTCCAGAAAATAGAATTCCAAGACTGAAATCTCGTAAACCTATTTGGTCGAATAACTTTCTGAATTCGAACTTCAGCTACAACGAAATCTGGAAATCCGAATGGGATGTATGTTCTTTATCTAATAAAGATCTAATATCTGTTCCATCGAATAAAGTTCCTGGTTTTAACCTTCCCAGGAGAATATGGTCCCTTCTTAATCGAATAAGAACAGGTCATGGTCGTACCAACAGCATGCTTTTCAAGTGGAATTCGGTTGATAGTCCTAATTGTGAATGTGGTGAATCAGAGGAAACAGTTGAACACCTAATTAATAATTGTTCGATTTATAAATTCCAAGATGGCATTAGAGCCATACACAATATATCAAACTCATTTTTGCAATGGTTGAAAATTTCAGATCAATTTGATGAAGTATAAATTGAATTCTCTTGCTGTTCTGGCTTTTTTTATTTTCAGGTTGGAGTTAGTGTTTGGAAATCCTTCCTCCGAAGAGCCGTCCCGCTGATCGTGATGTCCTTCTATATAGAATATTCAGAACAATTTTATTTTATTTTTTTAACGGGGAGACAGGTTTTTTCGGCTGAGGTTTTTTCCCCTGGCTCTATAGTATCGTATGATACTGGTGACGAAAGAATCGTATGATACTATAGTATCATACGAAGAATGTTGTGGTACCCCGTTCCTTTTTTACCTCAGCTTAGGTTCTTTTTGTTTCAACATTTATTGTATTATTTTAGCTCTCTTATTCAAAAAATATATATATATATATATATATATATCAGCATTCTAAGATAACTTCATTTTTTCACTCCTGAATGACATTGGAAATGCGTTTGGTTTGATGTTGGAAAACATCTATTCGTTTATTCTAACGAATCAAGAGCTTTCCTCATGGGTCTATTCCGAGTTCACACAATTTCCAAATGTAATTCAGAAACCATCAATTGAGAGTCAGATTACTCACTTCATTTTCAGAAAGCGTGAATTGAATTTCAGATTAGTTGATTAAATATGAAAAAAAATCAAATGTAATTGAGATTAGTCAATTGAATTTTAGAATATGGCAAATGAAATTCAGAATAATCAATTGTATTTCAGAAATCTTGACGAGTTGGATGGGTCAGCTAGTGTGGGATTCTAGTTATTATCCGGAGGTTATCAATCTGTCGACCGATTTAATTACGAGCAGTCTGATCGGTTGGGAAGAGTTTCAACATTTGATCAAACGACAAGAAATACTTCAATTGATCATCTTTCTTATTGACACCATACTCCTTTTGTTTTGAATTTATATTGAAAATCTGACGTTTGTAGATGATAGATCTGGAAAAACCTACCCTGCAAGTCACTTATTATTGTTAAGTTAACGTAGGAATATTGATGGTTTATTGATTCCTACCCATCTAATTACCATCATTAATTCCAATCTGTTTTGAGCACGAATCCGAGAGGAATAGATGCCACAGATTCAGTATAATTGATTAATTTATAAGCTTGTCGGAATCAATTAATTCTGTGAACTACGTAATAGACTATTCGCAGGAATAGCATGTATTTTCATATTGTCTCAAAGGCATCCGCATCACAAGAACCGAGAAAGCAACTGAAACCTTGGTGCATAGAAGCGCTAATTGATTATAATCGAGGCAGCAGCTCGCAAAACAAGGTCTGGATTGAAATCTAAGAGCAAACAGAACTGTCAAATGCAACTGATCGTACTTTGAGTTCACCGAAAATACATAGGAGTGAAGCAACTAATTGAATGGCTGCACTTTTGTTACAAATACAGGATTTAAACAACCCTTACTTCGAATGAACATTTGATTCAAGGCAAAAAGTCAGAGCGAAAGGTATCCTGAGCTCGATTTTCGTGAAAACATCATCAGTGAAAACCATTTCACGATATCTTATGTGTTTTTTTGATTTTGAAAAATTCATTCGAAAATGTGCCATAACTTTTTTATTCATGAAAATATCTGAAAATTATTTGAACTGCTTGAAGCGGTTGTTCACCGGATAGGAATAAGAAACTTAATTCAATTTTCTTTCTCCGTGAAAAGAAACATTTTTTTATTTCGAATACGAACGCATTTTTCTTATCTTATCATAAAAAAAATTGAAGATGAAAAGAATTCTAAATAATGTCTTATTTCCGGTGAAAATGTTTTCTTTTTCAGATATTTTCGTAGATGAAAAAGTTATCGCAAATGCACATCAAGAAAATTTCAAAAGTTTATTATATCTTCAAAACAAACAGATATTGTGAAATGGTTTTCACTACTGGTGTTTTCACGTAGCCTGCAAATTTCGTCTACTGATTTTTCCATGCAATACAAAAGATATCTGTATCGGCAGTGTCCCGTCAGCAGACCTACCATTACTCGAAGCTCAGTTCGTGGCAGTTTTATGAGCGTTCTACCGTAGGTCGGCAAGAATTTCACAAATTTCTTTGCTTGTGCAACTCGAGGAGTATTTCTCCAGAGCGTTGTTGTATTCACCGTTCCTATTGTTAGACCGCTTTCTGAGATTGGCCCTTTCCCTGCCCACAAAAAGGTTCAGCCTTGATGCAGAAGTTATCTCAGAGTGGCTTGACTGTCTGTAATGCTCATGTTGTTGTAGAACTCCTAAAAAAGAGAAAAATATATTTTCGAAAGCTCGAGCATTAAGACGAAAGGGTTTCACTTACCTTCTGCTGAAAGCGCAGGGATAGAGAGCTAGTGTCTCTACCTTTGAAACAAAGGGTTCACTTCCAAGGGCATTGAATATCCTTAATTTAGGTCCATATGCCCCAATAACAGTACCCTTTTCTGTACCGAAGTTTATTGGAATAAGACGATCACCAATGACTGTTTCGAATTGCATTTCAAAATAGTATATGATTTGGCATCACATCTGATGGTTTTGCCAAGAGACTGTAGTTGATTCTGTACCCTCATATATCCAATCCAGTTTACAGATAGGAGTTTCTCTTCGAAGGACATTTTTATGGCTTTCATCAGGCTAGATTTCCTTACATACAGGTGTAGGGAAGCCAGATCGAGTATGACACCAAACGCTGTGACGTTTTAAGTTCATAATGTCATTTCTGGTATCATCTTTCCTAATTTTCTTGCATGTTCAACACTTTCTTTTTGTTGAAACAATATTTGTGTTTCTGAAACATAGATGAATTCAAATAGTAATCATCGAAATGAATACCATTTTCAATTCCCAGGCTCAAAGATCTTTTATCATGTCACCACCTTAGTATTTTGTAATATTTTACTCATTACTTCACAACCAATTGCTCCAAATTCCGAAGTTTTTTATGAAGATTTTGTCCCGAGATGTACGGGATACTGATGAGGCTCAACAAGGCCGAAACCGGTATATCTCTCATCTCAGTGACAAAATCTAATATCATTTCTCCAACCTCATGATAAAAGATCTTTGAGCCTGGGAATTGAAAATGGTATTCATTTCGATGATTACTATTTTGAATTCATCTATGTTTCAAAAATGTTCTCGATGTGGCCTCGTAAAGGCAAAGAATTTTCTTTTTCCTAAAAAAAAATTATTTGGGTTTTTTTCATTATCTATGTGTTTGGTTGATACCGACGTTTTGGCAAGCCTTCGCCTGCCATCCTCAGGGCATTCTTTATAGGTGGATGTTCTTACTTCTTTCGATTGCTAGATAATATTTTCATTGGAAGAACGTATGCAGGAGCTCAACGACAGTGCTTTTGCCCCGAAAATAACTCTTGTATTGGAGGTTGAAGACTTTAGAGTCTCAGAGCCATTTTTCGTTTTATATCCTGGGGTTGACATTACACCCTGGATGCTATGCATTTATATTTTTCACCTAAGATGAACTTTTATAGAATTCATAAATAAATATAGATACTCATAGTCAGTGAATTAGGTTTTAACTTTTTACGATGTACTACCCAATATAGACCCGAGACAAATTAATTTTCTCTCTTGGGAACTTTGATGAGATCTGAATTTTATATAGGGTCATTATTCGACTTGATCGGGACTCTCATCAAGTTTCAAAACCCGTGTCTGGAGCATCTCGAATATGCCCTCTAAGATATGCCGATAGTATTTTCATCAATCTTTTCCCTATAGCGCAGAAGTTTTCTTTTATGGGAGCGTAACGAAAAGGACTTTCGGAATTTATTTACCGCGTGAAATTTGAATATAAACGCTCGGAGGGCACGACAGATAACAAAGTTATTACTTAGTAGCTGGGAAGACTTGATACGAAATTCGGCTCATGAATTCCTTGACGGGATCATGTAAAATTAATGAAAAGCCTTGAAACGGGGCGACTTAACCGCTCCAGAGTTTTCATCGGGACCTTTTGGTAGTACGCGGAATCCTCCAAAACAAGATGAATTATTAAGATAGTATGAATACTTTGGGCTTGAATATTTCGTCTTCAATTTGTGTTCTTCAGTTGCTCGAGGCTGCACCTTCAGGATGATCCCATAATTACTTTGGCCTCGTCTGCCATTTCGAAGTCAACTTCACCGCTCGCTGTTTGTGTGCATTGCAAAATTTATCTTATTTTCTTTGATATCGAATTGTACCTCGATTGCTTGATTCCGTGTTTTCGTTAGCGCGAATAAAATATTGATGAAGTATGTGACGGATATGTCGATTTACTTCAATGAAGGTGGGTGACCAAACCACTCACGTGGATGTGAATTAATCGCTTCAATTTATCTGAAATTTCCACGAATTTCGGTCTTTGTTATTTTGTTCGGTATTTGATTTGCCTTGTTGTGTCCTGATTAGACGAGACCTTCAAACCTGTTGAATTGGTGGGTCCTCAACTACAGGTTTGAGTCTGATGAGTTTCTCTGAAACAACGAATGGTGGATATTTCCTTGTTGAGTTTTTTGTATTTCTGTAGATCGTCTTCGCTATCACCTACAATGACTGCATCATCGGCCTAGCAGATTTTATCTTTATTAACAGGGTTGTTAGCAGGCATCTCTTTCTTGTTTTCTTCAATTTTTCAATAGTCTACATCGGAGAATACAAAGGAGAGGAATTTCGAATTGTTCGAGAAGAAACTCTTTGAAGTTTCAAATCATGAGTTAATTCACTATTGTTATCATTCACTCGAAAAAAATGAAAGAAAAAAAGACACACACATTAAATAAATAATTTCATGGCGAACGATTGAATCTCTAGGTAGTCTAGGCCATAATCAGGTCACCTGAAATGGGAGAGAAATAATTAAATGTGATGACAAATATAATATGCACAAGTCAAAAATACTTCCGCTTTGTACCGTGATGAGAATAGAATATGGCATCACATTCCCAAATTTCTCGGATTCATGGAAAGCTTGTGAAATGAATACTTGCGAGAAAACAAACACGTTCGGTTGATCTATGTATGTTAAACACTTATTTGGGTTGAATAATGCAAAATTTGTCAAAATAGATTGAAAATTACTGAAAATGAGCCTTCAAGATAGATTTCGAAAAATTTTGCATGACGGTTCGTGATTTTTATAGGAAAAGAATGTCACACGCATCATTCCTATTTCGAAAAGCCATTTGACCTAAAACCCTTTTTATTTCATGCCATTCTGAACATAAACTCACAATATCAACAGAAAAATGTTTTTTTTTGATGCATGTGTAGAATTCTCCTCTTATAAAAATCACGAACTGGTGTTTACAGGATACCTTGTGACTGCGGCAAAGTCTACATTGGTACAACGAAGCGAAGTATCAATACGAAAATTGAGAAGCATGAACGATGCTGTCGACTCAATCAGACAGGAAAATTCGCACTAGCGGAACTTGCTGTAACCGGTGGACACAATATTGTCTTTTCAAAGGCAGAGGCTATTTCGAACATCAAAAGTTCATATCTTAGGATGAACATGGAAGCCATTGAGATATATAAACATGAGAACAATATGAACAGAAGGAAAGAAACTCTTCTGGTACATGGCGCATGGTTGCCGGTGATGGATAAGACCGAAATCAAGCCAATACGAAGTGGGAGCAATGGACCAATCAACAACGTGCGCGTAAACTCACTACCTTCTCTCGCCAATGATCAGGGTATAAGTTGGGCCAACAGATTGATTCCGGCATCATTTCCGAAATTCAGCTGTCGAGTTACAACCTCTGACCAAGAATCTCGTGAAGATGCCTACCGCAATTGTGGGCGAAACTTTAGGTGAAATAATTCCTATTAGACCACGGCCAATAAGCCCGAAAGACTTTCCTAATGTCAAAATACAGAAGGTCATGAATAGAGGGATGGGAATTGTATTAAATTGTAACAAAAGAACACCTCTAAGAAATATGTTGAATACTTTTAATTTGATGGATGTTTAGCGAAGAATTGAATTTAAGAACTTATGTATCGTTTATAGGATAAAAAATAAATATTCAACTGAGAATTTGATAACAGTTGATGATATTCATGAGTATAATACTCGTCAAGTTGGTGATAGATACGAAGTGGTAGCGATGGACCAATCAACATCGCGCACGTAAGCCCACTACCTTCTCCTGCCAATGATCAGGGTATAAAGTGGGCCAACGGATTGAATCCAGCATCACTTTCGGAAATTCATCGGTCGAGTTACAACCTCAGACTAAAAATCCTCTGAAGATGCCTACCGCAGTTGTGGGCGAAACGTTAGGTGAAGTAATTCCCATTTGACCACGGCTAATAAGCCCGGAAGACTCTCTTAATGTCAATATATCCTGTCGTGAATGCCTGAAACTATTTATCAGGAAGAAATGTTGTGAATATGAGAGGTGTGCTTTCTTTCTCTCTTCCAATGAGGAATGTTCACATTTTTCAATTTCTACACATTCCTATTCTCCGTAAAAAATGAAAATATTGTGTCCAAAAATTATTTGAATACTTCAAATAGCGCCCGAGATATCGAGTTATAAACATGAGTTCGATGGATCCGTGTGACGTCACTTCACATCCAACGACTTGCGAGGTTCAGTACGTAGCCGGGTTCAATATAAGGCCCTTTCGACTCACGGAGTGCGATGTGCGAATGTAATATGACGTCACATCGCCGCGAGGAATTGAGTATTCACGGGGTTGTAAAATCCGAACTACTAGGTCTCTTCGACTGAAACAAAAACTAGTGATTTCATATACATATAGGTTATACTGTGACGAAGTTTCGATCGATTTTGCATACACTGAGAGAAATAAATTTGTTTTTATCAATAAAGTATTTATTTCGAGATTATTCATTAACAGACAAATCCATTTATTAATCTTTAATTTATTTATTAACTAACAGATCTTGCCTCTGAAAGAATTCATTCATATATAACGAAATATTTATTTACACGGTATTTGTTAATATTTAATATATTTGGGTATGATGTATTTCATTTAAACTGCAGTTCTCTTCAAATATAAGATATATTAATTGAAAACATATGTTCTTTTGGTAATAAACGAACGTTTGGTTTCTATTACTAAATGATTCTAAACTTCCACCACTCCACGATATGTTTACTCAAAATACAGGATTTATTAACAATGAACAAACCGCATTTGACATGTTTCAGTCATCTTGGCTAGTTAACATTGTTCGGTGGTCGGTAGATTCAACTACCCGACTCCTGCCGATAAATCGCGGATGACGCAATCGGATGAAAGGTAAAAATCGAATCATCGATGACCACCGATAGCGAATGAGTTCCTCTTCCAACCCTTACTCCCCAAAGAATTCTTCACGAGCGTCATAGTTCATGAAGAATTAAAACTAACAAACAAACATCGAATTCTGGGAGAGTTGCCAACCGAAGATCAGATGAAACCTTCAACCTTCCCCATGGCACAGTTGGTTAGCGCTTTGGACTAGTATTTCGAGGGTCGCAGGTTCAAATCCTGCACGGACTGGTCATTATTCCAGAACTCAATTCCGTCTGCAAAGCCATTAATTTTCAATTTTGCTATCAGACGTTAACATTCATTCATAATGCATGCAGTTTGTTAATTATTACTAAATATATTTATTTCAGTGTAATGCGTCTTTATTCGGTATTATTGAATGTTATTATTCATAAATAATTGTGATATAATATTGAGTGAAGGTGATTTGCGAAAACTCAAATAAATTCTTCATTTCCATGAAAGAAATATTCATTTGTCCATTTGGCCAATAAATGATTTATTAACATTAACGCATGATCGATAATATCAAGTGAATACTTCTCTCAGTGTACCTGTGAACATTCCTCATTATGTGATATCAAACACTCATGGAGATTCTCATTCACGAAGATTGTTGTTGTTTTTGTTTTGACGATGTGTGTATGCAGAACAATCATCATTACTTCCTTGCGAAGAAAAAATTGCTTTGTTTGTCCTGCTCTCCATTCGGCTATAACACTCAAAATAAATTACATCGGTGCCCCAATCGAAGCACCGGTCTAGGATTACAATGGGGTATTATTGCAGCAGAACCGCGAATCGTGTACTCACATACTAATGAGCACATTTCAATGACTCCTGATTGCGCCCACTGCTCTACCCCGAAACCTCCATAGGCCGGGTACAAATTACGAATTACCAGCGGTTACGATGTTGTCATGGCCACCACCGGGATAATTCTGGCGTATGATGCCGATTACTTACACTGTATAAACTCCATATTCATTTGCAATTACAAAGCGGGATCGTTAACAAGGCGCGAACGCTGGCGGTCGATGGAGTTATAATATTTCGAGTGGAAGCCTCGACCATCTGAAGAAGGAGTGGCCTCGTTTGTTTCTATGGCAATCAAGTCCATAGCTGCTGTCGAGAGGATGATATTATCAAATGACCCCGTGATAATTACACGGCGGAGCATCTTCTCATCTGAAGGAGCCAGGGTGCAGTCGTTAGGATGACGACAGGGAGTGGGTGGCTGTCTATCGATTTGTCCTGGTGATATCTTACCAATAATGAGACGGTCTAACGGAATTAAACTCATTGTAATCTTCAGTGGTCCTCGGCAGCATGAATTATGTAGAGACAATTATTCCAGTACCTTGTCGCCTGAAAGTATCGGAAAGTATGCGTCAAGTCTGGTAGCTCAGAATGTTTGCACTCTTTGTCAAAAATCGAAAAAATCGCAATCAATTTTTATTTATTTTTGGCGATTATTATAATAACAAGCACATACCCGCGCCTTCGCTCGCGTTATATTTTTAATCAAAACAGTAGTGATAGGTCCTCAACCCCACATTCATAACCTCGTATCGAAGGATAGACTGCAAGTGTATACATGACAAAACGATGTCCCAATTATCGACACTATGATGAGATCTGGCGAAGAAAGTATGATTTCCGAGTTGTAACATAAGTAGAATTTGTTCAATTTCCTGAATTTCCCATTCTATGTATGTTATATTTGAATGAACAAACATAAAAAACTAATTTGTATACTGTGAAATAATTAAATTTGAATAAAATACAGACAAGTCATATGTAACAATGATCGACAACTAGAAAATGAGAAAACCCAATCATCGACATGTGGGGGTACTAATTATCGACCGAGTGGAAATTTAAAAATGGGTGTGAATTATATCGTTCTGAACAACGTAACAGAAATACTATGAATAAAATAATCTTTCATTGATGACGAAAAATAAAGCTGTTGCTCAAAATATCATCAAAAGTGAAAGAATATAAAATTATTCTGGAATAAATTAATGAAAAGTTAAAAAACTTATGGTATGAATTCCATTTTCTTTTTTTCTTGCATTTCAGGTTCGCCATATATGCCACGTTTATTCAATCTTTTTCGTTCCCCAATGAGGAATGTTCACAGTATAACCTATATGTATATGAAATCACTAGTTTTTGTTTCAGTCGAAAAGACCTAGTAGGATTTTACCACCCCGTGAATATTCAATTCCTCGCGGCGATTTGACGTCATACTACATTCGCAAATCGCACTCCGTGAGACGAAAGGCCCTTATATTGGACCCCGCTACGTACTCAACCTCGCAAGACATTGGATGTAAAGTGACGTCACACGGATCCATCGAACTCATGTTTATAACTCGATATCTCGGGCGCTATTTGAAGTATTCAAATAATTTTACGACACAATATTTTCATTTTCTACGGAGAATAGGAATATGTAGAAATTGAAAAATGTGAACATTATGTAGAAGACAATGATTCCAGTACCTTGTCGCCTGAAAGTATCGGAAAGTATGCGTCAAATCTGGTAGTTCAGAATGTTTGCACTCTTTGTCAAAAATCAAAAAAATCGCAATCAATATTTTTTTATTTTTGGCGATTATAACAATAACAAGCTCATATTATTTATTTATAATATTTTGCGTTACATATATATAAATCAGTGCTTCGAATATAACGAAAGTGCTGAATCTGGCCATTTCGCAACAATGTTCCTAACCCGCCATTTATTTTAATTGAAATTTGAAGCGTCTGGGAGGAATAACGGCCCACGGAAACTGTCTGGCAATATGAAATATTTATTTTTCATAATATTCTGCGTGACATATATAAAAATCAGTTTTTCGAATTTAAGAAAAGTTCGGTATATTTTTGTCTATCTTTTCTACCTTCTACCTGTGAACAGGTCGCCTAGCCAAGATAGCGAGTATGCACACACTATTAAACACATATAAGACTAAAGTGGTGTTCACGACCTTGGGTGTATAATCAAAAAGTTAACCATGTTCTGAGCTCTAATTAGGATGAAAACCAACTATGTATCGGCCGACGTTTCGTTCATTTTATAAACTTCATCAGGGCACTGGAAGAAACAGTAGAAAAATGGTGTTACATTTGATATAAAGAATCGTCTGATATATAAAAGTTATCTCTAATCAGAAGAATCTAAAACGGTATATATGTACATATAAATAGGTGATATGCATAGAATAAAATTAAAAAATATAAAAACAATCATGTACGTGAACTTTCAGAAATCAAACAGAAAGTCAAGTTGACATAGCACGATTCACGCAAAAACTAATGAAAACAGTCAAGTAGGTACTTACTATGTGATTTTCCTAGTCAAATAAAACCCTACATGTATTTAACAAAAAACTAACATAATTTGCACAGTTAACCAACCTCTCAGCGAGAGAGCGACAGTGAATGAAGACGGGACATGGACTGAATACTTTGCTTGAATGTCATGTTTATACATTTTTCATCTTTGATATTAAAGAGTAATATGCTGCATTGAGATTTTCAATATCGGTTCTTTTATTTATTATTCTGATCATTCTTAATTTCAATCATTTCATGTATCAATCTTCTTTTCAAATTAGTTTGTCTACCGATGACCTCTGCTTCATCAAAGTCGAAAGTATATAGGGTTGTTTTTCTATGTTCTGCTAAAGCAGTACAATTTTCTTTATGTTTCAATGGGTTGGTGCTATTTATCATGTCTCTCCTATATTCAGACAGCCTAGTTTTTAAATAAGGACCCGTTTGTCCTATGTAAGTCTCTTCACAATAAGAACATGGGATTTTATATATCACATCCGTCAAGAAGTCTTTCGGAATACGGGTTTTCAATATGGAAATTTTTATTCCTAGTATTGTAAGTACCTACTTGACTGTTTTCATTAGTTTTTGCGTGAATCGTGCTATGTCAACTTGACTTTCTGTTTGATTTCTGAAAGTTCACGTACATGATTGTTTTTATATTTTTTAATTTTATTCTTTGTATATCACCTATTAATATGTACATATATACCGTTTCAGATTTTTCTGATTAGAGATAACTTTTATATATAAGACGATTTTTTATATCAAATGTAACACCATTTTTTACTGTTTCTTCCAGTGCCCTGATGAAGTTTATAAAATAAACGAAACGTCGGCCGATACATAGTTGGTTTTCATCCTAATTAGACCTCAGAACCTATTAACTTTTTGATTAAATATAAGACGATCTATACTGTGAAATTCGTTACCTCAAAAATAAGTAACGTCTGGGGGCCCTGAGATCTCAGACTATCATATCGGATGGGCGTTGAAATCATTTGCAAGTTGTAAGGACTCCGAATTATCAGTATAGTCTTAATGAAGTTCAGAAGTATGCTTTCTGAGTTTGTTTGATATCTCCTTTATGATATTCTATACTGCTTTTGACTTGTTGTCAGCTGTGTCAATAATTTTATTATATGCATTTTTCTTCTGGAGACTCAAAGCAGTATCATATGCTCTCTTCAACGAAATATACGAAAAACAACATCCCATTCACACCACCCTCAGGTAATTAGTACAGACTCGACCAATGAATTCCTACCAGAAGTGTTTTCCTGAAGGACTAATATATGAAAAAAAAATCCTCAAAGTGGGCTCAATTTCCTACAATATCATACCAGAAATGTCCTTCTGAACCAATAGTTTTCTATACAGGGTGTACCAAGTTCGACGGACTATTTGACATTTCTGGAGAACTGGACCTATCTGGAATCTGAAAATTGTGATTGATATTGTTCGATATCATCTACCGAGCTTAAATATTTTTGAAGCCTGACCACTTTCACCACTTGAATTTTTTCCCCACAGAATTCAACGCAAACATGAAAAAAATGAGGTTCTACTTCGAAAAAAACGAAAGTTAGGAACCAATTTTCTTCCCAATGTTTGACCCAAAATTTGGAAATACACAAATATGAGTCTGAATAACAATGATGTGGTAATGGAACAATTCGAAGACATAGAAATGAGGACGAAAAAATTACTTGATTTGTTTTCAGGTGTTTTAATTTTTATATTTCACAATTTTTCTACGTTAAACTTTTTTTAGGAACACATAGCGATCTAAATTTTGTAACTAATATACTTCCATTGAGTTGTTTACTGGAGTGTTGCTCTCAATGCATTGGTTCTATTTGATGTGATGTACTTCATTCCACTATTTTGTATTTTAAAAATAAAATCAATGTTTATTTCAAGAAGACCCAATTTATTTTCAAAGACATTTAGAAAGAAGAGTCAGGTCGTATTTTGAAGTGTGAGGTCATGGAAATGAGGATCCGCCAATTGGGTATTTAATCTCATTGCTTCGCTATGAGAGCTTCAATGTGGATTTGAAAATCTGCTAGATCAGAGCGGATCAATATGAGCAACCCTCTCAGATTTTCCACTGAAACGGAAGTGCTGGCTTCATTTTCTGGGGTCCTGGAGATCACTCCTGAATCCTCATTATGACTGAAATTGATTCGCGATCCAATCAGGCAACGATAAACAAGCCTCTAGTTCCAGGGAACCGAGATGCGTGTGCTGCAAATTTCCGACACTACAAATTCCCATAATCGAATATTCTGTTTCGGTGATTGATTACGGATAAGCCAATTTCGCCATTAATCACCGCTAGGTGGCGTAGTTTCTGTTGGCGCGGCGATGATCCGGATGAAGCTGAGGGCATTTCGGTAATACGAATTCGGCTATAAATAACCCGATTCGAGTTTTTGGGAAGATTTCCTGACGCGTCGAGATTAATACTGGATGTGCTTCTGGAGTTTCGAACTATCGGGGGATTTTACGGCCATGAATCGATATAGATATGACCTATTGGATAACGTTGTCATTAATCAGAGGTTTTTTCCACGGCACAATTCCCTATGAATATATTAAATGACGCCGAAGAGCAACGTCATACCCACTTATGTTCATTAACGTTTCAATTAATAAAGTTCAGAAAAGTAATGAGCTTGTCTCTTCTCGTTGAATACCTTAATGAATTCAAACGACCATACAATATGTTATTTTTTTGTCTTTATGGCATCGACTACTACGGTCATTCAGCCATATGTATACCAGATGAACTCGCGAGATAACATCAACATTGAAGCCTTACGTTTTCGAATAAGTATAATATATGAACTGTACAGGGGGGGCATATTTCAATGTTTAAGCACTACAACTTTTGAACCAGAGGAGATAGACAAATCTGTTACCCCATTCTCGATCTCTTTTTCGGAGAAACTAACAAGAGTTGTATTCATTTCTGGCTACCTTCTTTTGTTTTCGCGTTATAAGCGAAAATTGAAAAAATTGCGATATCGGAAAAAAATTTATTTCTCCGCTAATACTGATGATAGAGCTCTGAAATAAACATTATACAGGGTGGCTATTTGAAGACGAAACAGACGAGATTACAGACGAAATAAGTTTTTCCGATAGAAATGCTCGGACAGGTCGATTTCTGTTTCGAGAGGGACAACTTAACATGTAGGTTACGGACGCATAGCGCTTCAACCCTTGCTACTACAACCCTCACCCCCAATTTTTGAATAGGGAAGATGGGGTGAGTGATACCTCATTTAAAAGGTATTTTTATACTGATTTCAGCCCAGTTATTGCTGAGGTATTACTCACCCCATCTTCCCTACTCAAAAATTGGGGGGTGAGGGTTGTAGTAGCAAGGGTTGAAGCGCTATGCGTCCGTAACCTACATCTTAAGTTGTCCCCCTCGAAACAGAAATCGATCTGTCCGAGCATTTCTATCGGAAAAATTCATTTCGTCTGTAATCTCGTCTGTTTCGTTTTCAAATGGCCACCCTGTATAGGCACTTTTTGACGTAGAATCCAGGGGCATGCTCGTCCTTCTTGCAACATTTTCAATTACGAAGCCATGACCCAAAGTTATGGTTTTTAACATGGAAACAGTATATTTCTGTGCCATTTTCAGACAGCTTAATTTTTTCTGATTTCAGAAATATATAACATCCTAAGGTTTGTATCAATTTGAGTATAGAAATTGGTCAAAAACCTATTTTTCATATGAGTCTCAATACTTCCTATGGTTTCAACTGTCAATCTCATTATTTCTAGTCTATTATTCTTCGATCTTAGAGACATTGAATGAAGAGCATAGCAATGATTAGACTACTAGAAAGAGATACATAGAAAGTATTGAGACTCAGATGAATATAGATTTCTTGACCAACTTCTTCACTCATATTGATACGGAATATACGACGTTATATATTTTTGAAATAAAAAAAATCAAGCCTTCAGAAATGGCACAGAAATCTAGTGTTTCTATTCAAAAAAAACAACTTTGAATCATAGCTTCCTAATTAAAAATGGTGCAAAAAAGACGAGCATGCCACTGGATTCTACGTGAAAAAGTGCCTCTATATTGTTTCAATATCAGAGCACAATCATTAGTATTAGCGGAGATATGAATTATTTTCGATATCACCATTTTGTCAATTTTCGCTTATAACTCGAAAACAAAAGAAGGTAGCCAAAATGAATACTACTCTTGTTAGTTTTTCCGAAAAAGGGATCGAGAATGGGGTATCAGATTTATCTATCTTCTCTGGTTCGAAAGTTGTAGTGCTAAAACATCGAGATATGCCCACCTTCTACAATTCATTGTAACGTCATCCCTTAGTTCAACCTATTTGTGGATTACACAATAAATATCTGCAAACACACCACGTGTTTAACTCCCATTGTCGTAGATTTACGACCCCCTACAACCACCCTGAATTCAGTAGCCTCACAACCTTCTGAAATCTGCATTGGTTCTTCTTTGGGCCTCGCTTTGGACTCACAATGCACTGAAGAAAGCAGAAACGTCTTTCGAGGGTTCTACTTCCAAAAGATACTACATCAAAATGGAATATCAGAACAATCAAGTAAATCAAGCAGAGGAAGATTTCGAAAGGCTTATCAGCACCACAGCGGTACCTACTGCTTCTAACTCACGGCGATCCCAAACCAACTTGAAGTTTTTTACTAAAAATGTGGACGAGGCATAGCATCTTTTGTCACATATTTGAACATCATTTCTTCGAAATCCTTTCTGAAACCGAAGCTTTTCCTCCTAATACATGTCTTCAGTGGTTGTGATTCGATATCCAGCTTTTTCGGCTCAGGAAAGAAGCAAATGATTTCAATTTTAGATGAAAATTGGAAGCAACCCCAACAACCTAGATGAGGTGCTGCATCGCCAGTGCTTAGACGAAAACCATGTTCAATCTGGATAGGTTAGTCCTTTTGGACATACCATCTAGTGGAAATTTGTCCTTGGATCAATTATACATATTTCATATCATTGATCATTTAAAATTCTAATTTACAATGTTATTAAAGCTTCAAGCGTGGTACGGAGTCACACTGGTGTCAGGGATTCTCGCAAAAGGAAAAGCAATTTGTATTTTTCTCACCGAGCTCCACCAGAAAGCTCATATATCTCCCTCAGCTGAGCTTCGGGTGATGATGAGTTTGCCGTCTGTACACCGATAATACAAATATCATTTGTACTTCATGGGAACGGCAGCAAATGAAATTTATGTCAGAATTAGTAACTGCTGATTAACATGGTGTACAAGTATCTAGAGCTACCTGAACTAAGAACCATGATCACATGTAGGTCACAGTAGGTCCTGGATCCTCATGAGCCCAGAGCAAAGGCTTTTAATGCCGTCGTTGGATTTCTCAACATCATTGACTGCCTCCTTGGTATTTGAATAATCAAAACATTCTCGGAAGGCCAAACCTATCTCTACCTACCGCTGTTCAGAATAATAATGATAATAATGTATGCCACGAGTTATTTATACATTTTGCCTAACATGTTTATTCTGAAATGCTCCAGTATTTTTCCTGCCTGAGATAGATAATTTGTAGAATAGAGGTTTCATAACAATGATGTGATCCATTCATCTGGAATATTTCCGAATTCTTACATCTCTTAGTTGACTTTTATGGAAAAAGTTAGTGTTGATTTTTAAATCAGTGAAATTGAAGGAAATTTTTTGGATGAAAATTTTCAGTTTTCAACTGTCAGTAAAACCGGTGGTCACTATTAAAAAAGATACTCTGTGCAAGAACTTTTTGGGATTAGCCGAGGAAAAACAATGAAGTTCCATACGTTCACTCCATTGTTCGAATTCAAAACAGAGCTTTTTAATTGAAGACCATATTAGCTCCTGTCGAATCAGGAGAATTGGTCATGTTATGATGCAGGCCATAAACTTGGTTACTCACCCCCTCTGGCCTTCTGTTGATTCGGTGACGTCCGCCCTATTGTGAATGAGTGATCTCGTTAAACTTGTGAAATCGAAATCAATTATGATCGACGTATGAAACGACGAATTTTGAATGCTAATTCACTCTGGCGGGATTCATTGGAATGTGGGTCGATCTTCTCTAGTAACGGACTTGTCCCAAATTCGAGCAGAGCTGAATTGAATCTTCCTCGTTTCTCACAATCCCAAGTATCTAGGCTTTGAATTGAGTTTCAGTGATGTAATCGGACGATTCACGAAACTAAAACTGACAACAGATTGCAGGAAACTCGCTAGGTTTTCCTTGAGGTTGTTAAGTAACATCACTCCAAACCACAGCTCTACTTCTTATTGTTTTCGCTGCTTTATATTGTTGCCTCGGTTATCTTTTCAGAGGATATGTTTCACATAGTTGATGCATAATTGAATATTCCAATGACGACTCAAAGATTGTTATTTGAACCATCAAATATTCCTCACATAGTCGCAGGCAAACTACTTTCAAATTTTCAAACAAATTTCGATACTTGTCGAATTTATTTTCAACCCTCTCCTATTCCATTTACATCTTCGAAGATGTTCCATTCAAATAGAACCAGTATAAAATTGAAATCTGAATGGAATTCATGCAGAATTTTTCAACAGATGTAATTACCTTTTCTTCTGAGTACTGGATTTGATCTCCTCAGAAAAGTTTGGTCTATTCAGAATTGTTTGAAGACATGGATCTTGTAATATTTGGTTCTTCAATTGGGTATATACGTGGTTGCCTTTTATATTTCGGGATAAAAAGGATGACATTTATCGGAAATACGCCCCACTCTTATCAGTTCTGAATGCGTTCAAACACAGCCTCCTAAAGTACAAGTCCGGAACAAGGAAATTCGGCAACGTCGCGCGTAGGCCTACCAGAGACCCACGAAACTCGTAATGCGTGGTGAAGAATAGATTTTCAGTGGGGCGAGTTTTGTTGATAGTGTAGGTACGTTTTTTCATTTTAGATTTATATTATTTGCAAAATAGCGACATGGATAACTCCGCCAAAATTTATGTTTCAGAATATGCTGCTCCTTCGAGCAGCAGCTGAGACTTTCAGTTGAGGTACGAATGCGAAATCAATTTTAAATTCACTTTGTTCGGTTTTTGCAAATTTACTCCTAAGCAATCTCGTAAATAATAAGAATAATATGATTAATGTCAAGCAAACGGAGAAAACACTTGGGAGATAGGAAAAAGTTTGCATTACCCAAAGAAAGAAACTCACCTTCCTTAGAATGAAATCGTCCTTTTCATGAAAATATGCATTTCCGTTGAGATTGCATAACAATTTTTTGTTGAAAATTTCAATATTTTGTTGTGTTAACATCTTATATCTATTCATTTCCACATTAACTTCGATTTCTATATATATTGAGTTTATAATTATGTTGAGGATATTGTTTTGTTCACGTAGAGAATTTCATTTAATTTTTTTGGCAAGAGTTGGCTCTACACCTTCCCGTGGTTCTTGCTGAACAGTGAATTGAATATCTAATTCTTTTCCTAACTTATAATTCAGATAATTACCTTTCAATTCCAAGCAAGATTGAAACACAATCGTGAGATTTTTGCCAGGAGTTAATTTAGATATTCAATTTTTTTCTCAAAGCAAAAAATTTATTTGATGAATTTGCAAATGATTTGAATTCGAAATAACATGATATCCCGCGTTAACGCATCGGACGAGTATACTACGCTTCGCGTTCGCATACGGCGTTGCCAGATTTAGTTCCAGGCTATCTCTATAGACGGCTGTGGTTTAAACCAATTGTCAAAAACATGAATTCTGGGTGCATCAACTGCTTCCTCAGGTGACGAGAAGAGTTGATATTTCTGTTCGGAAATCAGTATTATTTTAACATCACTTAGTAATTACTTATAACATTGTTCATCTTGTTAATAGCTGCAGATCATATCAGTTTGTATTTTCAAGGTATTTCTTTCTTCAGTTCTCATTTTTGCAAAACTTTTCAACGTAAAAGTGGAGTTTTTTCTGAACTTAGATGATGAAAAAGGGGAAATAACAGCAATTCGAATTTGTTTTTTATTTTTATCGATATCCTCATCTTTCACATTGTTCAAATCATTGGAGTTGATGTGTGTAGGAATGTCATTATTCCATTTGGAAAGTTTCATCAGAGAATTTCCAAAGGTTTCCAAGGTAAGAAAATTAACATAAATTGTATCATCCAGTTCATCTCCTTAAATTATAAGTAGAGGAGAAATTTGAAGAAGATAAATTCGAATATAATTGCAAACTGTCATTCACACTACCTGTGTTGACAAATTCTATTTTTCCTGGAAAGCCTTCAACATTAGAAATGAAAAGGAAGTTTTTTCAGAACAAACTACTACCGGAACAGGGAAAACTCCATCAATAGAAATTGAGAATCTCAATTATAAAATTTTCATCAGGAAACGAGATAAAACTATCAATCTGTATTTTTTGAGCAATTATCGTGAAAATATTCCAACGAAGGTCTAACAGCATTAGGCAAGCAACATGCTATGAACTCTTGTAAACTGCATCTCGTGCTTCTGCATGCTTGATGAGTTCTATGAAGAAGATCCGATTTCTAGCCAGTAACCTTATTCCGTACAAAGTATCAGCTGCAACCCGAAAATTTATTCTAGGGAGCGATCGAATTTGATTAAGGAGTAAGCTGATAGCGAGGATATAAAATGTGGGGCGTTTTACGGGTTTAAGACTCTATCGAAAGGGTGATCAAATTCGGCTGATTACGAAACAGATTCTCGTTTTCTCGGAAAAATGAGAATACGACACACTCGTGATAGATTTTGCTAATATCCCTTCAATTTTCCCGGAATCGACGTTGTAAAATTACATTATTTTCAACTGACGTCATTCGGAGTTCTCGAAAGGTTCATAATACTTGTTTCAAAAGTCCAGAATTCGAAAGCATATTTTCTGCTTCAACTTTACCAATTACCGGACGGACCACATCTACAAATAACTTCTCCTTTTGTCCCTAGCAGACTCTGGGCGAGTTTAAATTTTAAATTGAGTGAGTCTTCTTCCAGGCAGTTCGGAGCACAATTCCGTGTCCTTTTCATGTTCCCGAATTGTAGAGATGGAACCGAAAGAATTAAATTTTGATGGCGCTACATATGTCCCCATCCATTTTCGAAGAGTTTGTTGGTTTGTTTGACCTACTCAATTTTTGTTCTTCGATTTTGCGATCGTGACGAATTTCTGATGGTTGATGTCGAATTCATCTGGATAGAATCTAAGAATATGAATAGTATATTCTAAAACAAGTTGCAGAATGAGCTCCTATTCCAACACGAATGCGAAATTCGAAAACGAGCGAAGAAGCAAGTTTTCGAAAGCATGAGTGTTGGAATTGCCTTCTGCAACGAGTATCAGACGATATTTTCTCTATTTCAGTAAAGGTTTGTGGAAAACTATCTGAATGTGAACCAAAAAAATGCGATAAAATGCTGGGAAAATCCCGAAATTGTAAATCTCAAAAATAAAGTTGATGCAGCCCACACAATATTTATGGTGAGAAGAGATGAGTATTCTTTCAAGTTGTACAAGGGCTTTAAAAATAGAACTGAAAAATTTAATAGATGACACCGCAAAAAAAGGGATATAAAATTGATTCATGAATCGGAAAACAAGAGTCGTGATATTTGGAAGGTTATAAACTCTAGGATCAAAACCTTCAACTAGTAAAGCTAATACCCTTGCACTATCAGAAGAAGAGTTCAATACATATTTTTCCAGCATAGCAGAACGATTGACTGGACAGTTTCCTGAATCAGTAACAGCAGTGGGTGAGTCCCTTTTGAAAAACAAAAGGGTAAATAGGCTAGAATCATTCTTTCTGACTCCAACAACACCAGAAGAAGTTATGAATACAGTTTCAGCGTTAAAGAACAAGCTCTCTCGTGATGTTTACGGCTTCTCCGCGAGATTGCTGAAAGAAACAATACATTGTATTGCCCACCCTCTGTCATACTTGATTAATAGGTGCTTTGAGGATGGCTTTTTTCCTGATGAACTCAAACTGGCAAGGGTAATTCCAGTCTACAAGAAGGTTGAACATCATTTGCACGAAAATTACAGACCAATTTCTATCCTGCCGGTAGCATCGAAGGTCTTCGAGTCTCTCATCAAAGTGAGATTGGTTTCGTTTCTGGAGAGAAATTCTTTGCTGAGTGTTCATCAGCATGGTTTCAGGGGAAAGAAATCCACAACGACTGCCTAGTCCATATCGTGGAGTTTATCATGGAGGCCTTGGATGATGCTGAGGAGGTGATTCTGACCTGTATGGATTTGAGCAAGGCTTTCGATTGTGTCAATCACGAGAAGCTCTTGTCCAAATTAGAGTATATAGGTATCAGAGGACTTGCGCTGGAACTGTTCAAGTCTTACTTGCAGGGCCGTTACCAAAATGGTGGACCTTGATGGAAGAATATCAACCAAGAGACATCTAACCGTAGGTGTGCCCCAAGGATCTGTGCTTGGACCTATTTTATTTTTGATCTATATAGATGACTTGGTATACAACGTTTCTGCGGATGATCTAACTCTGTTTGCGGACGATACGACATTCCTCAATAGAGCCAAAACGAATAATTTACTCCAGGAGAAGTCGATGAGATCCTTGAATGATGCTGTGGTGTGGTTCAGTGGAAACACATGAAGGTTAATACGGAAAAGACACAAGAATTAGTTATATCGACCAAGCGTCACAGTACTGATTATGTCAATCTGCTTGGAGTAATAATTAGTGCTAATATAACCTGGGAACTACACCTAAACGAGTTGGGGAAAAGGCTTTCTACAGCATTGTTCGCAATAAGACAAATCAAGAACATACTCACTGATCGAGAAGCACTCGTGGTATATTATGCATATTTTCATGGAAGGATGACCTACGGCATAATTCTATGGGGTGCATCTTCAGGAGCTGGCAGAATTTTCCTGAAACAAAAAAAACGCGATTCGATTAATCGCGGGAGTTGACCGAATGACAAGCTGTAGACCGCTGTTCAAAAAGTATGGCATACTTACTGTTCCGTCCTGTTATATACTTGAGTGTCTCCTATATATAGGTCAGAATAAACACAACTTCCCGAAGCATCGAGAAACTCACCAATACCAAACAAGGGCAAAAGATAAATATGTGCCACCACTACATCGACTTAAAAAAACCCAGAATATGCACATATTTAATGGATTAAAAATGTTCAATAGTCTGCCCGAACACATAACAACCTTATCCAGCACAGCTTTCAAGATCAAGATGAAAAAAATACTCATAGAAGGTGCCTTTTACTCCGTGGACGAGTTCATGTCACATAAGTTTTAAACACATAATTATTTATTGTTTTATTCTGCTGTTGTGTCTGTAATAATGTTTCCTATTGTTTTTTACTATATAATAGCTGATTTTATATTTATGTATACATAATATATATTAGTATGTATATCCAATTTATCCTTTTTGACATCTCCTGTATATTTTGAGGAATTAAATGAATTTGAATTTGAATTTGAATTTGAATTTGAAAAAAAAAATTCAGAGTAGGGACTTTTGTATCGTATCTTGGCAGTTGGTATCACTAACGAAATTTGACAGATAGCGGAATTTGAATTGATTTTGTTCGAAAATTGAGTGGATCGGAGGTCAGTACTGACAACCAAAACACGAAAAATATAACTGAAAACAATGCTGTAATGAGTTTCATTACAGCACTACTTTTAGTACTGTAATGAACTCTTTACGATACTGAAATAGAGAAACATTTTTGTATAACTGTTCGTTTTCGTCTTTTGCCTGTAAATCATTCAAATCCACTGCTGATATTTTTGCATGGTACATTTTCGGTAGTGTTGGGTAGTACACGTTTTAAGTTAAGTTTGTAAGAGGAGTCTCACTTTTGTACCTAAGCGGTATAGTGTACCACTTCCAAAGAGGCATTTCGGGCGTTCATGACGCGATAGACAGTCGAGACAAAATTTGTGTCACTACATACCGCGTTACTGTGTCGCTCGCATCTGGACAGATTCAAAAGGAGGATAACGTCCTGAAACGTTAGAGTTGAAGCGCTCATTGTATATTCCGTCGTTACGAGCAGTCAGAGGAGCAACATCTAAAAAAACGACCCTAATTTTGTTATGAGGAAAAATCACAAATCGGTGATTTGTGACAAGACACACTTTTATCAACATGAAAGCTGAAAGCAATCAACTAAAGGGTCACTGTATTTTTAATACTTCAATTGGGGCGTTCGGTGAACACATCTGCTCATCAAATCGCTCGGATTGCGCTCCCGCTCCGGCCCAGATAAGAATTCAGTCGAGATCTCCGACTACCTGGGTCAGTCTCTCATCTTTTGGTTCTGCTCGATCGCCCCACCGATGCGTAGTCGCTTAGTGGGACATTCGAAATGAGGTAATACAGTTTTTTTGGGCGATTTCAACATTGCTCATTATCTGTTTTTGTGTTTATGCTACGATGATGAAATTAAAATATATAGACACTTTTTTTAAAGCAATCTAGATGTGTAATCTGATTTTTTCTAAAGGTTTCCTTGCTGTTAGCTTTTTCTTTTTTAAACCATATTTTGATTTTTTTTTCGTTTCACAAATATATTTTACTTTATACAAGATAATTAACACGAAACAACAATCGAGCCCGACATTTTTCAAAGTGAGCTCTAGACTCTAGAGAATGCTCAGACAATTCAATAATTGATTCTTTTGACAGCAATTTCAGGCGTATACGATCATACCCCTAAATTGGGTGGCATCCTCTGTTGTGACTAAATACTTTTGGGCGGTGACGTTAGAACGCCAATAAATATATGAATAGTAGGTAAATAGATATTAGGATAGTGTAGATTTTTGGTTAAAATTGATATTCTTGCACACATCAAAATCGTTGAGATAAGGACTCATAAGTTCACCTACTTCTTTTTTGCAGACTATGGAGAAAGACTCCATTTTATTGAACCGCTAGTAGTTTTGTAGACCCGATTAGGTATCATGGGCCAATCCAGAATTGGTAGAGCATTCAAATTGTGATTCCTCTGAGAATGGAATATTTTCAGATGAGACACCATCAATGCACTTGATAAACACGGGAAAATCTATCCGAAAGAATCTATCACATTCTTCATCAGCTTCATCTCTGATGACAATTGACTCAAAGAGTGTAAGAAATAAGGTTAGAGAGGTAATCTAGATTTGACCGCCCCACGTTTCTCTGCCTCTCTTTAAATAATTCAACTCGGGTCATGATGTTGTATCTCTACAATTATACAAGAGAAAGATTGAAAATAAGCTACTAAACTTACGGCAATGCCATCTTGTTATTCCGAAGTCATTTAGAAAATATCTGAATGAGCCAGATATTGATATTCTAATGTGATGATTGAGAAACACGTGTGTAGCTGAGAGGTTAGAGTGGTTGACTTGGGACCCCCGGAGAACAGAGTGCGATTGCAGGGTAGGGTGGAAATTTTCTAGTTCATTACTTTTGCTTTTTTTGCATACGGTGTTATTTTCTATAATTCTGTGTCAAATACGTTCATCCTTTACCATATCGTGGAACAAAATCATGGGAAAATATTTCATCACATTTATGTATATGTTCCCTATTTCAGTATCGTAATGAGTTCATCACAGTAGTGGAAGTTGTGCTGTAATTAATTCATTTCAGCATTGTTTCCTTTATATTTTTCGTTTAGTGGTTGTCAGTACCTACCTTCTATGATATCAATTTTCAAATCAGATCAATTCAAATTCCGTCATCTTTTGTTATGCCACACCAACTGCCAAGCTTCATGCAAAAGTCACTAATCTGATTTTTTTCAATATCGTCTTATTTCGTGATTGCAGAAGGCAATTCAAACACTCATGGTTCGAAAATGGGAGCTCATTCTGCAACTTGTTTCAGATTATACTATTCTGGGCTACACAGAGTCAAAATTCAATTTCAGTAAACGTGATTTCAGCGCCATCTAAACTGTCACAGTTCCTAACAACGAGAAAGTCTGCTGGATTTTTAAGACCACTGATATTTCTTCCTATCTTTTACTCTATAAGCTTCGTTTCAACCTTCAAATCAAGAGCCATGTTTTTGTTCGAATGAGCGGACCTGGGAAAAATCTTCAGAAATCTCGGTTTCCGAACGAAAATTTCTCTATCTGAAAATATAGTCAGAACTCTCTTCACCATATGCGATAAACGGCAGAATCATGACCCAATTTGGTGAGCGGAAACCGAAATGACGGACCCTTTCGGAGATGCTCGAGATGCAGTTATTCGTTCTCGCCAACTTCCAGAAAGTATTTCCATATCGGATTCGGTCTGAAGAGGGTCCAATTAAAGCGATTTCGGGGCGAATTTCCAATTCCGTCGAGATAAAAGGGAACAGTCGTCTGCGATCGGCGGACTTATTCGAAATTGCAACGATGACGGTCGACAGTCTGTGCCACCGACCCGGATCAAGATAATGCGGGCGACAGACGAAAATGAATTTTCCCCCGACTCAGACGACGTGAAATGGATCGCCACGAATCAGGTCGGTCTTATCACCGATTCGGTTAGGAAAGGGCTCTGGAGGTATGTCTGGCAACTTGGGCTAATTTGCGAACGAATCGGATTGCGCAGGCGAAAATCAACACTTCGGCAATCGAGGAAAGAAAAATAAATGGTTTGCGGGATTTCCGTCTCTAGTTTATCTATGAAATTGATATCTTTTGACGATTAGTGCAATAAAATAACATGTTTCGAGGAGTGATGACGATAAGACAGTAAAGCCTGGGGGTATAGAGGATACAAGGATAAATCGAGAGAAAGGTGCTAGAAGACGCAGATTATGTTAGGTTTGAGGCAACACTTGGTATAAATAGTTATACATACCTTCGAGGTTCGGCTGCTACCTAGTTCTAAAGACTTATGCTGGTTAGCCAAAGTCATATCGTCTGCATGAATGAATTTGTTCGATTTTGTGAGGGAAAGATCGTTTGTAAAGATGTTGAATAGCAGGGGGGCAAGTACCGATTCTTGAGGAAGGCCGTTTTGAATAGTACGGGTGTGGCTTTTTCTGTCGTTGATATGGAATGTAATTTTCCGGATCCTCAGCATGTTTCCAATTAGGGTTGATACATGGAAACATGTATCAACCGTATCATACGCCGAAGGCAGATCTACGAAGGCCCATGTTATTTTCAATCCTTTCTGGTAGCCTGGGGCCGTATTCTCGACAAGTGAACTTTCTATGCGTATGCGAACTTTCAGAATATCACACGCTTTGGTATTCTTGACTCGTGATCATAAGGTCGCATACGTTCTCAAAGCGAGTGTTTACAGCGAGCGCTTTGTATCATTCGTTTTCGTAATACAGTTTGATTTTTCTGTGTTTGTGTAGACGTTTGACAAAAAGGTACTTCAGAATATTTTTACAAAAATATCGCAAACAATCAGAGGTTTTATTGGGATGTACAATGGGGTCCTCAAGATGAGATTGGGTTGTCTGCTTGCACACAGAGTTCTTCACTATACTCAAGAGACGGCAAGTAAAATTATCAATGCTTGTGTGGGGCTTCATAATCTTTGTATCGGATATAAATGTTCCTGAACCAGATAATGATGGTGAGGACATACCACTGGCTGTTTTAGGAATATATGGGTCTCCCATTGACAATGAAGAAAACCTACTGAGAATCAAACGAAAATTGGCAGCAGAAGAGGCTCAAAAAAGCTGGAGGGAGGAGATAGAAAAAGAAATGATGAGAAAACTTTTATTGGAGAAGAATCTCTAGAAAGATAGAGATCAATGACGTCTGAGAACGTTTTGAAACCGATCATATTGTATATAGAAAATCACAAGCAATAAATATTATAACCAATCTCCAAGATACCTTAGTGATAAGTCCGCTCACCTATGTAAAACACTACATGAATATATGATTCATAAATTTATTGATATTTCATTTCTTTCAATTAACATAGACACACTCTCATTAAAGATTTATTCCAAAAAAAATATAATATCTTTTCCAACAAATAATGAGTACATCACACAATTACAGTAAACCAAACTCCTCATGAGGCCCATCGCCTGTTCCTCTGGCAGGCCTTTTCGCATTGCTAACCTTCGTTTTCGTTCTTGACTTAAGGTCTTGCAATGCGAAGGCTACAAATTTATATTATGATTAAACAAAATGGGTTTGTGGATCATTATCTTATCTTCCTCAAATTCTTTCAATCTCTGATTGCACCTAGCATGCTATTAGGTATGTTACCTATTCCTGACCATTTCTATTGGGCATCTTCTTATGTGGATTGGTTGGAAACTTTACCAGATTGAAGATCCGTGGTAGTTTTTCAATTAGAATTCAAAATTCTCAATGAACAATTTATGTCATTTGTGAAATGTGTCAGTGTTGCCGGCTGTTTCGATCACACGTTTTCAAACGTATACCTTTCATGGAACGAATGGTCGTCAAGAATACCGATCAGAAAAGTACTCGCACATGAACCGTTCGTTTTGAAACGTATACGTTTAAAAAGCTCACTTGTCGAGAATACGGCCCTGACTCGATATATGTGGTGAGAGCCAATACTTTAACTGAGCAACAGCGGTCAGGTCTGATACCATGTACAGTGCACACCAGGCACAACCGCCTATGGCAAGTGATTCATTGGAGCACCATGAACTGCAAGAAGAAATTACATTCCTTTCTTAATTATTGTTTGAAGTGGGGAATCAATTTCTGTGAATACTCTAGCGCAATGAGCCAAGTCTTTTTCCTTCCATTACGTTTGGCCTTTTCCGTTCATTCCTGAGTGTCGCAGCCCTGTATCACATGTATCTTCTCCATAGAAGGCTCTAGTAACACAGTCCGAATCGATTTGTTTTGAACATAACTTTTTGATATCTGATTTAGTATCATCTTTATTATTAAATCTAGAACTTTTGTGTGAGTATTGATGAAAAGTATTTGACTTCGAATCACTTTTATTATACATAGGATCTATCGATGACCGATCGTGACTTTCGAAACTTCATTTGTAATGTTGAACCCTATTTTTATTCTGAACAGGGGTCGCTGTGGCTACTTTCAGCTTTCCGGGAACTTAGACCGCAAGGATCTTGTGTCCTTTGCCCAACTCGTTCATTTAAATCCCAGGGAGGCCATCATTAGGAGCTTTAGCTGTTATATCATGTGGATCCAGAACCGACTTCCCCATGTGAATGTTTCTCAGTTCCGCTAGCTCTGAACACTTGCATACCATGTGTACAGCCGTTTCTTTCTCTGATCCACATAGCCTGCAGGTTTCATCTGCTGATTCTCCCATGCAATACAAATGATATTTGTATCGACAGTGTCCCATCAGCAGACCCACCATTACTCGAAGTTCAGCCCGTGGCAGTTTCATGGCTTCCTGGAGTAGGTAGGGTCGGCGAGCATTCCACAAATCTCTTGGCTTGCGCAGGTCTAGGAGTATTTCTCCAGAGCGTTATTTTGTTTGCGGCTTCCCATTGTTGGACCGCTTTCTCTGAATTGGTCTTTTCCCAGTCCACAGAAAAGTTGAGGTCCAACTGGCTTCAGCCTTGAAGCCTTCATAGCGAGTTCGATGGTAAACCCTAGCAAACAAAAATTGGGCTCCACGGAAATTTTTGTTATTTGACCACTAGTTTCATTTTCAAATTGACTGTTCGTAAATTTGGGCCATGATCGACAAACTATCAATTGATTCGATACCCATTTTACAATGAACATTTCATTATTTTTAACGGAATTTTAGAGTTCTCTTTTCCTTTTATTCCTTGTACTCGAGTTCAAACTTCACCCGTAGATAATATAACCACAAATATGTATTTCCTTTGTGTATGTCTGGAGCAACGGTATGCGTATCTTGTATTTCCAGATGAATTGCCAATTCCACCTCTGTTAATCACCATTTCTGGCTCTGCTAGTTGATCTGTGAAAGGCTCATAGATCGGCATCTGATCGATACGATTTGGGATATACGAATTATTTGTATTTTGAGATGCTCGAAAAATATACCTCTGTAAGATTTCGGTTTGGAATTCTCACGAGAATTTCTTCATGTCGATTGTGTTGTCGAGATACTATTATGAAACATTTGTTATGGTTCTTTTATTACATCTAATTCAAGTTTATATCAAAAGGATACATAATATGTTACCTAGTTGAAATTATTTCATAACATAATTGCAAGTACATACATCAAAATTCAAAGATTCCTTATTTATTGTTTACATTCCAGAGTTAATTTCAATTCTTAATTCTCATAGTTAAAATTCATATGTAATTATCAATAATAGTCTACAATTTACAAATTCAATGAGTTATATTGCAGGTATCTTGATAATGCTAGAATTGGAAGATTTTGATAAGAAAAATGAAAATAAATTCTATGATATCGTATTTTGTATTAGTGTTAAGAAATCTAGAGAAGTGAAACCGGGGAGACGAAAGAAAAAATTGAATGGGGAAGATTGTAAAATTGATTTGAGAATTATTTTCAAAAAGAGCTATATGCAACAGATGAAGAAATTGATGAATATTAAGTGATTTACCAATGAAATTGTCAAGTTATAGATTTGTATTCTATGTCTATGGTTCCACTATGACATTAGCATAGGTTAGGTTAGTTTAGTTAGTTAGTATGTCTATGAGAAATAGAGAGAGAGACTCATGTTCCATGTTAAGTAGGAGAAGAATAAATTGTTTTCTATTAAGAGTAGTAAATCATTGAATCCTGGTATAAAGGAAGATCCCGGAATCCCACATATTTTCATATGGTAGCAGGAAGTGGTTTCCAGATTCAAGGCGATTAATTCTAAACAGTAATTCAAGTAATGGAATATTCCAGAACAGACGCTTCAACAAAGAACAAAATGGCCGATGAAATGAAATTCCCATTTTCGATGGAAAAGACTATGAATGCTGGAAAAAGCGAATCCAAATGATCCTGAAAATGAAGAAATCCAAGAAGTCATCACCAGAAACATAATTCCAACGGATAAAGAAGACGAATGGAATGGAAGAGACTTGAAGGCAATCAATATAATATACAGTGGAATTACCAACGACCAGTTACAATTTATCAAAGACAAGGAAACATCGTATGATATCATGAAAAAGTTCGATGAAATGTACTTGAAGGAATCAACAGCTCTACAAATTTGTGTGAGAAATAAACTTGAAAGATTGAAGTTGAAAGATTTCGAAGATACTGCTTCATTTTTCACTGAATTTGAAAAACTTATCAATGAACTGAAAAGTGCTGGAGCAACAGTAACTGAAAAGGAAAAGTTGAGCTATATGATTAAAATGCTACCAAGTTCATTAAGCTACGTTGGAGACTTAGTTGATGTGCTAAAAGAAGATGACCAAACTGTCGACTTTGTTAAGAGTAAAATCAAAATGATGGAACTCAAAGAGGAAGAAGAAACAGGTAAACACAGTTCAAGTGCATTCAAGTCGAGAGGAGAAGAGAACAAAACTGTTTCAAATGTGGAAGAAGTGGACATTTCAAAGCCCAATGCCCAAATAAAAAGCTCGATGGCAATTCTTGGAGGTCAAGGGGAGGTATGCAGAGTCGAGGAGGTGGTTCCCAACAATATTGGAACAGAGGAAATGATAGTTACCGAGGTAATAGATTCAACAGTAATAGCCGAGGTGCAGGTCAACATCATCGAACAGGTGGTTGGCAGCAGAGAAATTCAGACCTGGAATGAGCAGTTTCAACACTGAGGTTACAGAGGTAAAATCAGAAGATTCTTTTAATTGTAGTAAATAATTGTACTAACAAAATTGAATGGTTATTAGATAGTGGTTGTTCGGATCACATCATTAATAATGATGATTACTTTTATGAATATATTGTTCTTAAAACACCAATCAATGTCAAAGTAGCTGATGGTCGTATGTTGAAAGCAACTAAAGTAGGTACTGTTTTGCATGGATTTAATGTTTATGGTAAAATAATTGAGAATAAATTGTCAAATGTATTTTATGTGAAAGAAATGGATAGAAATTTGATAAGTTATGGAAAAGTAACAAAGAAAAACAAAATTATATCATCTGGTAATATTTCTAAGATTCAAAATGATAATGGTAATATTATTGCATTAGCATACAAGATGAATGGTATATATCATATGACAAGCGAAATAATTAAAGTGGAAGTGAACAGTACATCAAATAATAATATGTCTGAAAAAGAAAAACTCCACAGAACATTAGGTCATGTTAATTTCAACTATTTGAAAACTATGTGTCAGAAACAAATATTGCAAGGTTTACCGAAGGATTTAGAGTGTGAATATTACAAATGCGGTATATGCTTGAAAAATAAAATGCACAATTTACCATTCAAAAATGAAAGAAGCAGAGCAAATGAAATTTTGGAAATTGTACATACGGATGTAATGGTCCACACAATACAACCGGACTAAATGGAGAAAAATATTTTCTAACGTTTATTGATGATTTTAGTAAAGTCGCCCAAGTTTATGTAATAAAGTCCAAAAATGAAGTTTATGATTGCTTTGTCAAATATGTTAACTTAATTGAAAATAAAACTGGTAAGAGAATTAAAAAATTACGATGTGATAACGGTACAGAATACTTAAATAATAATATACAAAAATTTGCGAACGAAAAGGGAATTTATATTGAAAATTGTCCAACATATGTTCATGAATTGAATGGGACAGCAGAAAAATACAATAGAGATATAATGGATATGGCGAGATGTTTGTTAGATGAAGCGAAAGTACACAATCGTTTTTGGCCAGAAGTAATTAAAACCGCGGCGTATTTGAAAAATAGAATATTAGCAAATACAGTTGTCAAAGATAAAACTCCTTATGAGATAATGTTTGGAGAAAAGCCCAGTGTAGATTATTTGAAACTTTATGGCAGTAGAGTTTTTGTGAGAGTGCCTGAACAAAAAAGAAATTCAAAATGGGATAGAAAAGCGGATTTAGGAATTTTGTTAGGGTATGAAAATGTTGGATATAGAGTCTTAGTAAATAATAAAATAATTTTTGGTTAGACATGTTGATTTTATTGAAGACGGAACATCATGTATTGGTCTAGATGCGGAAAACAAACCTGAAGATAGTTGTATTACTAGATTAAGTGAAAATGAGCAATCAGAAGACAGTAATGTTGATAGAGAAAATGAGTTAAGACGGTCCACTAGAGAGAGAAGAAAACCAGTAAAATTTAACGATGAAAATTTCATTTATAATAATAATATAGTTTATGTCAATTATGTAGATGCGAACATTCCTACCTCATATAATGAAGCTATGGCAAGTAAAAATCATGAAAAATGGGAAGAGGCTATGAATAAAGAAATGCATTGTTTACTGAAAAATAAAACATGGGTATCTGTTGAAAAGCCCAAAGACAAAAAAACGCTTGATCTCAAATGGGTATATACTATAAAAAATGATGAATTGTTTAAGGCTAGGATAGTGGTTAGAGGATATCAACAAGATGAATTAATTGATGACATTTATTCGCCAGTTGCAAAAATGCAATCATTAAAGATCCTTTTAGCATATTGTTGTAATAAAGGTTTGATTATTTATCAAATGGACGTTGAAACAGCGTTTCTAAATGGCAAAGTTAAATCCGAGGTATATGTAAAACAACCTCCAGGTTTTGAGGATGGAACAGATAAAGTATTGAAACTGGATAAAGCACTATACGGTCTAAGGGAAAGTCCAAGAGCGTGGTATGACTGTTTCGATGAATATTTAAGAGATCTAAATTTTGAAAGAAGCGAAAATGATAACTGTTTATATATATTGAAAATGAAAGATGATTATTTATACTTGATTCTATTTGTTGATGACTTATTAATTTTGTGGTAATAACAAAGAACAATTGAATAAAATAAAAGGTTTATTATTAAAAAAATTCAAAATTAAAGATTTAGGCATTATTAAAACATATTTAGGAATTGATATAGATTATAATTATGAAAAAGGAGAATTGTCTTTAGACCAATCAAAATATATCGATTCATTAGAAAAAAGGTATAACCTACAAAACTCTAAATTGTATTCAACACCAATGGAACAAAATTTGAAATTACTACCTGCACAATCAGAAAATAAAAATATTAAATTTAGAAATTTAATAGGCGCTTTATTGTACATTAGTTCTGGTACAAGACCTGATATAAGTTTCAGTGTGAACTATTTAAGTAGATTCCAAAACAGTTATGATGATACTCATTATAAATATGCACTAAGAGTTCTCAAGTATTTAATACTCACAAAGAATATGAAGTTGACATATTGTAGAAATAATAATTCTGAAATATTAAAATGTTATGTGGACTCTGATTGGGCAGGAGATATAAATGATAGGAAATCTACCACTGGTTATGTAATAAAAATGTTTGATAATGTAATTTTTTGGAAATCAAAAAAACAAGGTACTGTAACAAAATCTTCTACAGCTGCTGAATACGTTGCTTTATCTGAATGTGTTAGTGAATTAAAAATTGTTAAAGATATCCTGTTAGATTTTAAGATTGAATTTTCTGAGCCCATAAAGATATTTGAAGATAATTCAGGTGCCGTTAGTATAGCTAAACATGGAAATTTTACAAAAAATTCTAAATATATTGAAACACATTTTCATTTTGTAAATGAAAGTTATTTAAAACGAATTATAGATGTTGTAAAGATCGATTCAGAAGAGAATATTGCTGATATTTTGACCAAAGCCCTAGGCTCAATCAAATTCGATAAATTTAGAAAAGCATTAGGCTTAAAATAAGATTTTGGTGTTATTGTAATACAAATCTAAGGAGGTGTGTCAAGTTATAGATTTGTATTCTATGTCTATGGTTCCACTATGACATTAGCATAGGTTAGGTTAGTTTAGTTAGTATGTATGTCTATGAGAAATGAGAGAGAGACTCATGTTCCATGTTAAGTAGGAGAAGAATAAATTGTTTTCTATTAAGAGTAGTAAATCATTGAATCCTGGTATAAAGGAAGATCCCGGAATCCCACATATTTTCATAGGTTTTCTACGAATATCTCACCAATGATTTCAATAAATGGTTGTACGCGGAAAACATTCCTAGACCAGTGATTTTATTTGTAGATGGTCATAAAACGCATCTTAATTTGGCGATAAGTCAGTGGTGCGATGAAAATAAAGTAATACTGTACGCCTTCCACCCAACAATACCCACATTTTACAGCCAGCGGATGCCAGCGTTTTTTAGAGTTATATAGAGAATTTTAAACGAAGTTTCAACAGACAATATTGTTCAGTTAACAGTAGTTCTGTTGTGAGGTAGATCATTTTTTTCATATGTTTGAAATCACAACGCGCGCAGTCCTTGCAAAACAAAAAAGGAGATGATGATGGCGATTTAAGAGAGTGTCACGAAAGAAATTAATTTTGTAAGAAGAGAGAAATAAAGGAAAATAAAGTCTGGAAGTTTTTCAATATCCCCGCCCAGACAACTCAAGGAAAAATAGAACAACGAACAATTTCCACAACAAGTATTTCAAATAAAAGTAGAAAATGGATTTAGAAAACGTGAAATCTTTCCACTGAATCCAGATGCAGTTGACTAAACAAAGTGTGTTGCCAATAGCTCTGAAAGAATAAAAAAACTCAAACTTATTTTTCACGACGATTAAGCGACAGCGTTATGTAGTAAATGGGGAAATTGGAAATTTCCTCATTTGAAAAAATTCAAGACTGAAAACTATGAATACGGTATCCGAGAAACGCATATCGGATTCCAGAGGGTTATCGTATTTCGGGCCTATTATCATTATTAATATTATAAAAACCTGATCGTGGCCCAAATAATTATGACTACGACGGCATAAACATTCGAATGCAATATAAAACACATGGTGTAAAAAAACGGTCGCTTTCGAATGGTTTATCATAAAAATGAGGGATTCATTACAGTTGGTGATTCTCAAGCTCATGTAACCTAACACTTCCGCAATGAAAGAAAAACATAGAACGATATAGAGAAATCCGCTCACTTCCATCATTTCGATTTATTATATTACGTATCGCTTGTCGAAACCAGGAAAATCCATCAAGTACATACAGAGTGAAACCTCTGAGCACATATTTATTTTTTATTTTATTCGTTATGACAGATTGTTGACAATATTTTCTTTCAAGGGAAGAATATAGGAATTATTGGAGCAATTGGTGGTACGCATCAATTGTACAGTACCTGGAAATCAGCAAGACAGTTACCAGAATAGAAAATTGTCTCATTCAATAATAATTCAAGGAATAAGCACAATGAATAAAATTTTCGTCCAATACAGTTGCTGAAGGTTACGTGGAGAATTCCATAATTAATAAACAGAAGATTGTGACAAACATTCTTGGAGAAAATCACAAAGAAAATACCCAAATTAATGCTATACAAAAAACTTCGTTGTCCGCTGGGGTCAATATCAATAATTGTTCAAATTGTGTAATTAATATTTATAATTAATTTTCCCATTCACGTGTTACAGTTACCTGAATATTAAATGTATTGATCTTCATAATATGTAATACATGAAGGAAGTAAGGAAGTACATAGTTCAAGTAGTTTAGTCTCACAACGATTCTGTGTTTTTCACAATCAATGGCGAAATTTACTTTTCATCACCAGTTGCGAAAAGTTTTACTTTTCGTAACTAGTTACGAAAAGTTAGACGTTTCATAACGTCGATGAGTTTTGAAAAGTGTCACTTTATATGTCAAAATTAGAAAAAAAAAATTTCAACACTATACTTGAAATTAAAAGATCCGATACCTAGTAACCAAAAATCCAACGTAATATATTAGAGTGTTCAAACTGCCACCAGACATATGTTGGTCAGACATCCCAATGTCTGAAGGGGAGATTAGTACTTCACAAAAGTGATATCAAAAATAATAACCCTAGATATGTAATGTCCATCCACGCCAATCAATATTCCCATACGGCAGACCTAGTAAACGTAAGAATTCTTGACATGAACAACAATTATAAAAAGCGGTGCATTTTGGAAATGATCCACAAAAAAACTCAAGAGAGTTCAATCAACAAAAAACAGACAGACAAAACTTGAGCCCAATATACTCATACTTGTACTTTCGACGGTCCTGTAGATGAATCATGTTAATATCCCATCGATTATCATCTGGAAGGTTGAATGCAGTTCTGAATCTATGGTTTGATATTCTCGTGGAAGTTGACATATTTCATTGTCATTGTTATTGTTTAATAGATTGTGTCTCTGTGTGAGAGATTGAAAAAAAGTGATTGACTCGTTTTTAAATTGTTTTACAACTTGTAAATGAATTAATGGATGAACATTTTTTTTCAAATACTTTGTAACACTCACTTGATCATAATTCTTTGCCGTTTATATATCAACCTCAAAATTCAGTAAGTGAATGCAATTCATTCTAGAATCGAACTCATTGTTTTTTGTTACTACAGAATAATGAGAAAAGTACACTGCACTTTGGCGGTAGAAAGGAAATTGACTCAGAAAAGGCCCTTCCATTTACTCTATGGTATCTGGGGAAAGGATTTCCAGTACCTGGAAATCAGCAAGACAGTTACCAGAATAGAAAATTGTCTCATTCAATAATAATTCAAGGAAGATGCACAATGAATAAAATTTTTACGAATGTTTGCATTGGGTTTCCAGGATGATGCAAGGGAATAAATTTAAGATTCATATTTTATTATCAGAAATTTTGAAAAATAATTTTCAGGTCTTGAAAGAATCTTCTTTGAATAAAAAATTGTTCGTCAAGGGAAACGAATTCTTTATTCAAAAGAATTATCATTCAGTGGGGGATTCTGCTTATCCTTGTTTGGAGTGGTTAATGATGTTATATCGGTATATTGAATTTTTACTTATAATTATTCATTATTGATTTGTTGTTTGTTTTAGAGGTACTGGTCGCCTATCAATGAAAGAAAGATATCACAATACACTTAAGTTCTACAAGAGAAAATGAAAATGCATTTGGGTTACTAATGGGGCGTTGGAGGATTTTATACATATTCTATAGAAAAAGTTGTGTTTATAGCTACAGCTTGCTGTATGTTACATAATTTTCGCCTTGCCAATGAAGATGGATATCAGAATGAGGATGATGGCATTAGATCAATCCAGGGGTAGGGACAATTTAATAGGTGCGAATGAAAAGAATGAAATCTGTAATAAATTATTCTCACCGTAAATGAATTCTCTAATATAAAAGTTTGATTTTATTTCACCTACTTAGGTATATACAAATTTGAAAAGGAAAATCACATACATAAACAACTCCCCTAAATTAAATACGAAACTATCATTTTAAATGAGGCAAAGAATTTTCTGTTTACCGTTTTATTCTTTTTCCTGAAAACGCATCCAATAACGTCAGGACCTCTGTGTTTCCGTCGTCTTTTGACTGAATAACTTGACTCTAGAATGTACAAATCTTCCGAAATCAGCACTCAGTGCTGAAAGAATACGAACGTGATCTTTTTCGAAGATAACTGTGGTTTTTGTATAGGGCAATCGGTTATATCACTGAAGAAAACGCAAGCCGCAACCGTCTGGAGGGAACGAGAAAGGCCATCTACATTAGTCTTAAGATATTCTCCGTATAAGGAAACAGTCGCGTGGTTGAGCTGAATAAGCTGATTGAAGTATGTTATGTTATGTTCTGAAGATTAAAATATGAAACCAAGAATTTCGCTTCTATTCTAAGAAAGGTTATGGGCCTAGAAATGCGAAATTCATAAAACAGTTGGAGGAGTTCAATATAGGACAAAAAAGTTAGCTATAAAAGTTTGTCGTGTGGCGAAATGCTCCAAAAAAATATCTCCAAGTCCGGCTAAAACAAAGTCGACGAAAAGCACCAAAAAATTCGCCAAGTCCAGCTGAAACAAAATTGAAGTAACCACACCTTTCATATGTAGAAATAGCGAAAAGCTCTAATTCGTTAAAGTCCGGCTTAATGAGATTTGAGGAAGTCACGCCTTTTTTGGGAAGAAAAAATTAGCGTCCCTTAATAGGTTCAAGACAACCAGGCATAAAGATCGCAAGGTAACTTCTATTATCGTTCGTTCGTTCGTGCGTTCAACGAATGTAGACGTGTCCTCTAGTGCGTAAGCAAGCCTTGTTTTGTTTTGTATGATTTGTTTCAAGCTGACATTCACATGAGGAGAAATGTGAAGTTAGTGCGAGTGCCTCTTCCCGGACCTTGTGCTGTGTCGGAAGTGATAAACTCAGGTGAGACTAAACAATTGACAAAGTGAGTGACTTTACCAATCGGCCATGGCGGGCCAAACTGGCCGTTTTACCGCGGATGACTTCGTCAGAGCTATCTCTAACGATCAGGACATGCTGATGGCAGTGTTCCATAAAATATCATCCCTTCGAGGCGTGACTGACAAAAGACAGAGGAAAAAAAGATCAAAGCTTTCACTCCCAGGATCATCCTCGACTGAAACTGAAATCGAGACCAGAAACAGCTTCAGTCAACTCTCGGAAGAAAACCCGGATTTGTCGATGTCTGAAGCAGACGAGAATGAATCTGACTCCAATTAACAATACATGGAAACGGAAGACAAAACCCCAAGCTCGCAGATTGAATTTCCCCCGCTACCCTAGAAATCAACCGAAGACACATCTCAGTCGACGGGAAATGAAAACTTGAACAAAAGAATTCCTCCTGTAAAAATCCGCAATAAGGCATCCTATCCTGCAATCACAGAACAAAGAGAAATAAAAATCAAATACGCAGTCGAGAAACCTGATTCTTTACACATCCACCTGGAAACCGTGGAATAACACAGGGAGTTAACAAAAGGCCTAGAAGACCACGATCAGGACTTCTACACCTACACCTTACCTGAAGACAAACTCCTTCGAGTAGTGATAAGAGGAATACCCTCACATGAAACCGAAGAATCAGTCAAAGAAGAATTAAAGGGACTTGGCTTTGACGTCTCCGACATAAATAGAATGTACAGGAAAACTGAAGTGGTAAAACATTAGTACCCCATGATGTTGGTCAAACTCTCAAGGTCTGAAAAGAGCAAGTCGATCTACAACTTGCAATTTCTTGGCCACTTTAAAATAAAAGTCGAAACACAGAAGACGGTTAACAGGCACAAGCAATGTTTTAGATGACAAAAATACGGCCATACCCAATCGACATGCAGAATGTCGCCGAAATGTGTCAAATGTTCCGGGGACCATTGGTCGTACACTTGCGAGAAAACTATGGACACACCTGCAGTATGCGTAAACTTCAATCAGTTCCACCCTGCAATAACAGAGGATGTGTATACTCCCGTGTTAATTGAAAAGGGCGTATCTGCAAAAAAGCACTTTTGAGATTTTTGACTTTAAAGACAATTTAAATTGAATTAAAATCGTTGATGGCATAAATGAGTGTCTTAAGCGTCAAATATCTCAAAAGTGCTTTTTTGCAGATACGCCCTTTTCAATTAACACGGCAGTATACTATCCAGGAAACATGCACAAGAACCAAAGTGAAGAAAAATTTCCAATTCCATCCAAACTCGCAAAGACAGCAAAGTTAGGGAAGGTGTCTCCTATAACGAAGCTACAAGAAGCAAACCAACAAAGAGTGCGATTTGATGGACATGCTGTCACAAGTGAGACTCCTACTCACGAAAATAGCGGCAAATTTAAATGGCAAATAAATTGAAACCGAGCTCCCTGAAGATCCTAGCCTGGAACGCAAATTCGACTAAAACAAAGCCCTTAGAACTAGGTGAATATATTTCTGAACATCAATTCGACGTAATTATATTGAAGGAGACATGGCTAAAACCGCTAGATAACATGGTTATCCCGAATTATCAGACATACCGGAGTGATCGTCCCACTGGCAGATGCGGAGGCGAGGGCAATATTAATCAAGAGCTGCATTAACCACCAGAGAATGCCCAACTACAGAACAGAGAATCTGGAGAATGTTGTAGTTGACATCAACTTGTCAGACAATTCCTTGATCTCTGTTATTGCAGCTTACAACTCGCCAAGCCAACGATTACTAGAAGCAGATCTGGACGCAATTTTCCTCTCCCAGAAGAAAATAATTCTTGGTTTCCACCTGAATGCCGAACATATCAACTGGCATTCAAGAATATCCACCCAGAGGGGTGAAACACTGGCAGCCCACGCAGAACGTCACAACTATTCAGTTGTTGGCACAGAAGAGCCAACCTACTTTGGACACGGAAGACCGGACACGCTTGACATATTCATTCTGAAAAATATCAGCGAGTCATTTTACAATTACACGGAATCGGCATTAGAAGTACCTTCAAAAAACTTAACTGGGAAAAATACGACAGATCCCTGAAGAAAATCGAGAGAATTCCTCCAGATCTGCAAACTACAGTGGAAATCGATTCGAACTACAAACCACTCTGGAGACCCGACAAAATAATGAAAACCAGGCATAACAGGAGCCCTCCCCTTCACGGCCCACAAGGAGGAATTGAAACTTTGAAAGATTACATAGATAGCATAGCCTCCAAATTCTACGACAACTCTTGTTATGTGGGCGATCCGGTTAGTCGGATAACAAAACTTCGAATCAGTGATAAGAATCGTAATAAAGGTCATGTTCTACCCTATGAACATCTACCTATTTTTATAAAGAATACAAAGAGTATTCAAATTTCTCCTCCTAAATCCCTGTAACATAAAAACCAGAGCTCAATAACTAATATTGAATAAATTAAAATTATTTCCCTGTAAAAAACAATGCAAAGTAAATTTGAGCAAACATACTGAACTAAATATTCGAAAAGTATATGTCAATTTTTGTAAGGTGTAAAGCATCATATTAACATAAAAATAGGTGAACATTTGTATGTAGGAACTATTATTGTAATATGAAAATATCAAACCAATTTTGTAAATTTTGTATATTGTATATATTCTAATGTATAATAAATTTCTCTCTCTCTCTCTCTCTCTCTCTCTCTCTCTCTCTCTCTCTGTTGCACTGATGAGGGGTAGTCAATGTATCTTGTACTGACTTCCAACAAAACCACACTAAAGCTGCTGATAAAACAAGCCAGGATACTCAACTATACGCTTGTGTCGTGGTATAGACACTACTCTTCGAAGAGTGTAATACAGCACAGGAAAAGCCAAAAATAGGTATACGCAACCAGCAACTGCTTCAGCCCCGAGAAGTGTTTGAAATGTGCAGGAAAACATCTAACAATGAACTGCACAAAAACCACCGACATAGGGGCAAAGTGTGGCAACTGCGAGGGTGGCCATCCCGCAAATAATGTAGATTGCCCAACATGTTCGAGAGGCGCCAAAACAGGATGCTTCTCAACCAGAGAAAGAACTCTCCCCCCAAGAAGTTGCCCCAATCCCGGAAAAAAACCCATGGGAGGAACGCAAAAAGACCCAAGAGGCGAAAAGGACGAAACCAGCAGAACCCGAAAATCTAAAACCAGGTAATTGACAACCAGATGATTTCACTATGTTGTTTGATATGAAAAACGAATTCAACACACTTAACGAAAACATAAACATGGGTTAGTTTCTGCAAAACCTCAAAACATTGAACGAAAAATTGGAAAATTGTGTGGAAAACCCATGGGATTTATTAATTTCTCAACTCCGATCGTTCAGAACAAATACAATGTTGCAATTGAAAGTGGCATCAAAGGAAATAAGTTACTTGCTTATCAGTTTGTGAATCCGAAGGCAAGAACGTTGAGAATTAATAATTGTCCAATTCACTTGTTCGAAAATTGACATCCGAATCTCAAAGAGTTAGCGTAGTTTTAATTACCCGTCGTCTGGTGATAAGAATATTTTTCAAACCATTAGTCAGTTAATATAAATATTTCTCACGCCACGAAAACGCTAAATTAGCAGAGAGGGGTCGTGAGATGGAAAATCTTTGCTGAATTGCAAAACTGAGTATCTAGTCATGGTCAAGGCACGCCTAATTTAGGGAAGGAGAAAAAACAATTTTTGATTTCAACATACCTCATTCGTACTACCCAGAAATGTAAGGTTGGAGACCACCCACAAGAGGTGAAAAGCAAATTGGTTTCCTAAGGGAGCATTCAGTAGACCTGTTTCGTGAAGGTCTCCAGGTTGCTCGGAGAAAGGTCGGGAAGAGTGTATCTAGGGGTTCTGGTCGGAAAAGACATCCTTAGATAACTCGGGTGACGGTTGAAGTCCGTCAAGAAACGGTAAAGTCCCAATTTTGGTAATTGGGAAATATTAGGTCGTTTCGAAGATCGAAACGGTTAAAGTCCGTTGAGGGAAACAGGGAAAAAGTTCTATTTCGTAGTTTTCAGAATAACAGGTAGCTTCGAGAAGTGAGAAAGCGAAGTAGTAGGTTTTTGTATAAAGAGGAATTTTTCGTGTTGTTCAGTTAGGATTTTCGAGTCGGGAAGCGCGATCGGAAATTAGGATAGTTGTTCGCGAAACGGGAGTGAAGCGTTTCGAGAGAGGTTTATTTCAGAGAATTTGAATTATATTTCAGCGAGGAAAATCAAAAGGTCAGAACTTTTCAATTTTAATTGATATCTTGCCATCTCTCACCTTTTATCAACTTACAGCTTAGAATTTGGTCATTTTTGATTTTGGGTAATTAGGTAACCCAGTGAAAAGCGAACTTATATTTTCTTTATGAAATTTTATTATACAGTCTGAGGTACAGACGAAGGGATTAATTAGTTTTTTTATTGTTTTTGTTTTTATTGGTATTTTGGTGAAGAGATTTTTATGTAAGTTACTTCACTGGTTCCAATTATCCCTAAAACTACGAAAGAAATTACAATAAGACCTTCTCATTTCTGCAGGAGGCCGTACCTATCCTCTCTCCGGGGTGGAGAGAGCCAAATTTTGTTGTTAGGTTGACGTGAAGCCGCTCTCATTTGTGAACCCCCTTTACACCTAAACAACCCCTAATGAACAAAGTCATTTTTAACAAAAAGGACATGATCATATAGGGGTGTCTATTACAATTGTAAAAACGATGGTGAAAAATTTCAGACGTTTTATTATTTTTCATCAATCCACTATAATGTCTCTGAAAAGTGTTCTTAATCTAGCTACTCTTCATACTTTATTAATAAACATTCAATACAAATATTTCTTATAAAAGAGACAAAATTGGAGCACTCGGACAATTTCAAAAGGAAGGGATCAACAGTAATTAGAAAAGATCGTTCAGATAACTTAACTTAGGACACGGAGGCGTCGCAATTTTTGTCCATCATGCAATTCCATTCAAAATTTTACCTGAATCTGTTAGTACTTAGTACCCTAGAGGACGTAGGCATTGAACTTATAAACGGCCCGAAAATTATTTCAGTTTACAACAAACCTTCTAACACTTTCAGAGAAAACCTGCTTAGAAAACCTCCTACTTTCCAATAACACCCTCGTTATCGGTGATCTGTATGCCAGACATAGTTGGAACTGTAATTCCAACAACGCGAATGGATGAACCCTAAAGGATTTCTTGGAAAAGAACAACGATTGCGTAATATACCACCCGCCCAACCCTACCTATTTCCCTTATAATAATAACACCACACCACCAACAACTATTGACCTGATTGTATCCAAATCGTTCAGCAATATCCGGGAACTTGAATCACATCCATAAGATCACAACGTGGTTAAATTCAAAATTCGCGGAAATTTCAGGTACAACTCAACAAAGAAAATCTTCGATTATTCAACCACGAATTGGAAAGAATTTCGTAGAATACTGAACGACAAAATCGTCATTAACAACAACATCGACTCTGTTGAATGCTTAGAGTTGGAAATATCAAAATTCTCGAAAGCTCTTATTCACGCCTGAAAGCGTACCACAAAATTAAAGCAAATCAATTGATACTAAGAACCCCTCTCACATGTAATAACTGAGCTAATAAAATGAGAAATCGAACTCGTAAACAAACGCACAGAAACCCCCAGGACAAATTAATATCTGACTCATTCACGGTAGACAAAAAAATTTAAAAATCTGAAACCCGGTGACGGCTCATTGTGGAAAATGTCGAAAGTTATGCGGAAAAAACCGAGCGATAATCCTACTCTAACTCATAACTCAAGAGATCATGTAACTGACGAACAAAAAGTCGAAGTACTAGCAGATACATTCGAAGAAATCCATGATATAGGACGAACAGATATTGATTCCGACACCAAAATTATCAGAACTGTCACTGAATACCTGGCAAATGTGTCTGAACGTGGGAGTACCAACCATGTCAACTCCAACCTCACAAACCCATCCGAATTAAAAGACATCATCAAGAAACTTCCAAAGAACAAATCTCCTGGATTAGACAACATCGAGAACAAATTGATACAAATGTTTGCATTGGGTTTCCAGGGTCTGTTCATGATGCAAGGGAATATATATAAGATTCATATTTTATCATCACAAATTCTGAAAAACATTTTTCAGGTCTTCAAAGAATCTTCTTTGAATAAACAATTATTCGTCAAGGGAAATGAATTCTTTTTTCAAAAGAATTATCATTCAGTGGGGGATTCTGCTTATCCTTGTTTGGAGTGGTTTATGATACTACATCGGTATATTGAATTTTCACTTATAATTATTCATTATTAATTTTGTTTTGTTTTAGAGGTACTGGTCGCCTATCAATGAAAAAAAAATCACAATACACTTTTAAGTTCTACAAGAGAAAATGAAAATGCATTTGGGTTGCTAATGGGGCGTTGGATGATTTTATACAATGTGTAAATACATATTCTATAGAAAAAGTTGTTTATAAAGCTACAGCTTGCTGTTTGTTACATAATTTTCGCCTTGTCAATGAAGATGGATATCAGAATGAGGATGATGACGTAGAATAAGATTACACATTAAATCTACAATCCAGGGGTAGGGACAATTTAATAGGTGTGAATGAAAAAAATGAAATCTGTAATAAATTGTTCTCACAATAAATGAATTCTCTAATATAAAAGTTTGATTTTGTTTTAGCTACTTAGGTAGGTATATACAAATTTTAAAAGGAAAATCACATACATAAACAACCCCCCTGAATTAAATACGAAACTATCATTTTAAATAAGACAAAGAATTTTCTGTTTATAGTTTTATTCTTTTTCCTAAAAACGAATGCGGTTAGTCCAAAACTGACAGACCAATCTATGAACCAACAGAACCAACGTCAATAGTGTTAATATTATGGTGTTCATGACCCCTTGTTGTTCATAGTGTGAACAAGGCCTTATGCAACAAACCTCGAAGTTGGGTATCAACATGACTCTATGTTTCAATAATATAGGTTGGTCTTAAGATATTCTCCGTATAAGGAAGCAGTCACATGGTTGAGCTGAATAAGCTGATTGTAGTATGTTATGTTATGTTCTGAAGAATAAAATATAAAACCTAGAATTTCGCTTCAACTCTAACAAAGGTAAAGGGCCCAGAAACGCGAAATTCATAAAACATTTGGCGGAGTTAAATATAGTTACAAAATATCTTTGAAAGAATAACGACGACTACGTGGAGGACAAAAAGGTTAGCTATAAAAGTTTGTCGTGTGGCGAAAAGCTCCAAAAAAAATATCTCCGAGTCCGGCTAAAACAAAGTCGACGAAAAGCACCAAAAAGTTCTCCAAGTCCAACTGAAACAAAATCGAAGTAACCATACCTTTTCTATGTAGAATTAGCTCTAATTCATTAAAGTCCGGCTTGATCAGATTTGACGAAGTCACGCCTTTTCTGGGAAGAAAAATTAGCGTCCCTTAATAGGTTTAAGACAAACAGGCATAAAGATCGCAAGGTCACTTCTATTATCGTTCGGAACTGAACTTGAACTAACATCTCACTTGAGTGTCAGATGTGCTAGTGAACGGATGTGCCAATCCGATTAGTACTTGTGCTCAGTGACTAAAGACATAGTGTTTGTGCTGTGTGCGGTGACGCGTTCAGATGATCGGTAGTGCCGAACAAAACCGAACGCACCCAGACTAATATAGTGTTCACAACAAAGTGAAGCGGGTCTCCCGCAAGTGCTAAAATGCCGAAGATGCCGAATGTTCCCGAAGTCGACCATATATTAAACGTATTTTCAAATGTCCGGACCTTGCTCTTAGAACTCTTCTCGAATTTAGCCGTTCTGTCAGAAGCAGATGAAGAATCCGAAGAAGAGCAAATGGATATCAATCCAATTCTCGAACAATCTCCTAATAACCCAACGTCGACATTCAACAAAATTTCCTCAAAAATAGAATTGTCATCACTATCCCGAAAGGAAAACGTTCACCAGACTAAACTCACAGAAACCAGCGTTAAAAACCCTGCCCAAACAAAGACTGTTCCAGCCACAAAAACTGAAAAAAGTATATCACCTATAAAAGTGATGAACAAGGCTTCATTCCCGGCAATCGCTCAATTAGCGAAAGAAAGGAATATCTCAATAAAATATGCAGTGGAAAAAGCTGAATGTCTGCACATTTACACCGTAAGTGAAGACGATCACAGGAAATTGAAAGGTTTTGACGAATACAATCGAGACTATTACACGTATACGTTACCAGCTGACAAACTCCTAAGAGTGGTAATCCGTGGCATTCCTTCTCACGAATCGGAAGATTCGGTTAAAGTCGAACTGCGAAGACAAGGCCTCGAAGCAACCGAGGTCAAACAACTGTACAAAAAGACGGACGGAGTGAAGCATCTGTACCCAATGATGCTCGTAAAACTACCAAGAAATGAGAAAAGTAAAGAAATTTACAATCTAGAATTCTTTGGACATTTCAAAATCAGGGTGGAAACACAAAAAACATCCCAGAGCTATCAACAGTGCCACAGATGTCAAAAATTTGGACACTCCCAAGGAACCTGCCGCATAACGCCGCAAATGCGTGAAATGTGTAGGAGAGCATTGGACATATGAAAGTAAGAAAACCCGTGAATTCCCGGCAACTTGCGCCAACTGCAAAGAAGCACATCCTGCAAACTACCGAGGATGTAATAATAATAATAATAATAATAATAATTTATTAATCCTTAGAACCACATATTTACACAATAAATATAAATATAAACAGGTATAGGATATGTCATGAATACAAAAGTTAACTATTATGATCAAAATATTCCTCAACAGAGTAAAAGCATTTAGTCAATAAATACTGTTCAACAGATTTGTTAAAACATCTTATATTTTCAATTCTTCTTAACCCAATTGGAAGTGCGTTATATAGTTTGATTCCCATATATCTTGGTGATTTCTCATATCCAGTCAGGTTGTGATGAGGAACAGTTAGATCATGTGATTGCCTTGTTGAGTAATCATGATTGAAATTTAGTGGTAGAAATTTATCCAAGTTTACTTTAACAAATTTCAGTAATTCATATATACAGGGTGTACCAAGTTCGACGGCCTATTAGGCGTTTCTGGAGAACTGGACTTATTTGAAATCTGAATGTTGGTATTATATAATTGTTTGACATTATCTACCGATCTAAAATATTCTTGGAGCCTGACCACTTTCAGTTATACAGGGAGTGAAAAAAAAATTTTCAAAAATTTTTTATTCTCATTTTTTGGTTTCGAATTTGATAGAGTATGCAATTCTGAATACATTAGTACTCAAATCGTTGCATTCGTCAAAATACTTTCCAAAATATCGAGAAAAAACTGAAGAAAAAAGGGAGATAAGTGTATTCGGTGTTAGTTTGTTATTCCTAACCTAGATATCGTAAGCACAAACCGTTTTCACATTTCTGAAGGCGAAGAATGTGGAAATATTGTACATTTTCAGAATTTTGAAAAACCCGTCACAGGGTGTTCCAAATGTTGGTTCAAAAATTGGGATCAAGATTGACCCATAACTTTCGTTTTTCAAATTAGAACCCTATTTTTTTATGATTGCGTTGGATTGTGCGAAGAAAAATGATGATAATGTTCCAACATGTTAACGCTCCTAAAATTAATAATTCTTGAGTTATTCAGGATTTCCTGATTTCATATCGTACGTACCGTCAAATTCATAGAATCTGATTCATATTAACAATGACCTTGGTCATAGAAGATAAATTACTCAAATAACTCACTTGTGACTTCCTCTTTTCTGAATTCATTTATCATTGTTGATGTAAAACAGATTCCATGAATAGAAACAGAAAATCCTAAATAACTCAAGAATTAGTAATTTTAGGAGCATCAACATGTTGGAACAATATCATCATTTTTCTTCGCAGAATCCAACGCAATCATAAAAAAAATAGGGTTCTAATTTGAAAAACGAAAGTTATGAGCCAATTTTGATCCCAATTTTTGAACAAACATTTGGATTACCATGTGACGGGTTATTCAAAATTTTGAAATTGTACAATATTTCCACAGACTTTGCCTTCAAAAATGTGAAAACAGTTTGTGCTTACGATATCTAGGTTAGGAATAACAAACATAATACCGAATACACTTATCTCCCTTTTTTCTTCAGTTTTTTCTCGATATTTTGGAAAGTATTTTGACGAATGCAACGACTTGAGTACGAATGTATTCAGAATTGCATACTCTATCAAATTCGAAAACAAAAAAAACACAAAAAAAAAATTTTGAAAATTTTTTTTTCACTCCCTGTATAACTGAAAGTGGTCAGGCTCCAAGAATATTTTAGATCGGTAGATAATGTCAAACAATAATATGATCCCAATTTTCAGATTTCAAATAGGTCGAGTTCTCCAGAAACGCCTAATAGGCCGTCGAACTTGGTACACCCTGTATAAATACAGGGTAAAGGTAAAATTTTAAGTCTTCTGAATAAAGGTCTACAAGATGTTCTTAGGGAAACTCCACAAATAAATCTGACTGCTTTTTTTTGTTGCTTGAATACACGATCACTATGGGCAGCAGCACCCCAAAACAAAATACCATAAGTTATTCTAGAACGAAAGTGGCTAGAGTAATATGACATGCATATATTATCATTCGTAGAAGTTCTTAATCTAGATATTGCATAACATACGGAAGATAATTGGGAGCAAAGGTTGTTAATGTGTTCTTTCCAGTTGAGGTTGGAGTCAATTACAATTCCTAGAAACCTTGTGAACTCTACCTGTTCTATAGATTTAGAGTTAATGCTTATTAAAAGGCTTTTATTCTTATGATCAGTGGTGTTTCTGAAGGAGAATTTTATGAATACAGTTTTACTGATATTGAGGAACAGCTCATTCTCAGCAAACCAATTTGCTAAACTACCGAGTCTTTCGTGTGAAAAACTAATTGAGCCTCGTGATCAGACTTTCCGGTACAGAGAAGAGTATTGTCATCAGCAAATATCACCAGGTTTGATGGGTCAGCAATTACATCAGGTAGATCGTTGATAAATATCAAAAAAAGGAGAGGCCCCAATATGGATCCCTGGGGAACACCACATTTTATATCAACAAGCGATGAACGCACTCCATTTATTTCAACGAATTGCATTCGGCCTGACAGATATGAATGGATTAATTGGTTAATATGGCCTCTTAATCCAAGCGAGCTCATTTTCTTTAGAAGAAGGTCGTGCGACACTAAATCAAACGCCTTGCTCAAATCCATAAAGATGGCTATACATTTTTTTCGTTCTTCAATACTTTCGTAGAGTTTTGTTATGAAAGCCATTATTGCCGATTGGGTTGATCTTTTTTGTCTGAATCCATGTTGACAATTCGTAATCAAGTTATACTTATTGAGAAACGAGAGTATCCTATCAAATATTACTCTTTCGATTATTTTTGAAACTGGTGACAACAATGAAATCGGTCTATAATTTTCAATAGCTTTGTGATCGCCTTTTTTAAATAACATTCTAACGCGCGCTAATTTCAGAATATCAGGAAATATACCATCTTTCAAAGATAAATTAATTAAGTGAGTTAACACAGGAGTAACCCAAGTTGCTGCGCTTTTGAGCAAACACGATGAAATGTTATCAACCCCTTGTGAACATGAATTTTTTAGGCTGTTCAATATATTGTAAACCTCATTCTGAGAAACAGGCGTAAGGAACATTGCAACATCAACTTTACTCTTAGGATTAAGAATTTTACATTCAGAGAGGTTAATGATTTTATTATTTATTTCTGTTGGTAGTTTGGCAAGGTAATTATTAAAGTGATTTGCTACTGCTTCCGGATCGTCAATATGTTCATCATCTATAAGAAGTGTCAGTGCTTTTTCGTTTTTAGTTTTTTTTGACGCATTTGTATTATTCCTTATTATGTCCCAAACGGCCTTAGATTTGTTGACAGCATTGTTGTAATCCATTATATTTTGTAGTTTTTTAGCTTCTTTGAGTACTCTTCGGTATATGATTTTATATTTTCTATAATAAGCTATATTCTCATCAACTTGCGAATTTTTTGTCAACTGGTAAAGTTGCTTCAATACTTTTGAAGACGTTTTGATACCTGTTGTGACCCACCTTTTACAATCTCTCTTTTTTTTGGAAGATAATCTTTGAACAGGAAAACATGAATCGACATAAAATGACAATAAATTGATGAAATTATCAAATGCCGCATTAACAGATTGAGATCTGTAAACATCAAACCATGATTCCCTGAGAGAGCATAATATAAATGATTATAATTTTCTGGACTGAATACTCTAGTAGATACATAAGTTTTGGGTGCTGGTTCATTCCTGAATATTAAAGTTACATCCTGTGATGTGTGATCCGAAATGCCATTGGCGCACACCTCAGTACTAATTATATCTTGATCTGAAATATTTGTGTACATATATAATCCAAACAACTATTTTTACTATTACCAAATCTTGTATACTCATTTATCAACATTCTGATATCGTATGATCCCAGTATGTCAAGAAGCTCGTGCTTGAATATATCATTCCCGAGAAAATCCACATTCAGATCGCCACAGAGAACAATTTTACAATTATTACAACAAAGTTGACTTAACATCGAATCTAACTCAGATAAGAATGTCTTAATGTTTCCCATGATGGGAGATTATAAATGGTTATGATTTTAATGTTCTCACCAGAATCCAGATTTAACCGAACACCACAAACTTCAAATACTTGTTCTCGGGATATATGCTGTAGATGGGGTATATCACTGATAGATCCTCGAAGATCCTCCCTATAGAATATCGCCACGCCACCGTTTTTGAGTTGGTTTCGACAATATGCTGTACCGAGTTTCAATTCGTCGATTTTAAATGCTCGAATCTCCTCTTCACGCATCCAGTGCTCGGATAGGCAGACTATATCCATGTTCTTTTCTTCGAGAGCTAATTCGAGACACTCAATCTTGTTCCTCAAACACTGAACATTTTGATGGAATATATTTAAAGAGGTAACTGTGCGATGTGATGTGGATGTAATGTTCAGGGTTGGTTGTTGTATCTGAGATGGTGGAAGGGTTATTTCTCTAAAAAAACTGTCTCAGCTTTATCATTTTTTGGCTTTTTCCAAAAATTGTACCGCCGTACCGAAACTCCTCGGGCCAATAATCTGGGTTTCCAATTTTTTCCAATTTATCAAATGGAATTCCAACCATAAAAGAACGAATTTTGTCCTTTACTCGTTAGTTTTTTCGATGGTGATTTCGTCACGAGGTATATTCTCGACTTGAAGATAATCGAAAACCATTTCCGTTGTTGCGTCCTTATTGCTGATACTGCCTACGTAAAGCCACCCTTTTTTTGGTTTGGCCATTCCTATTAACTGACCATTTGATCTATCGGCAGAAGCTTTACTTATTTGAGCATTCCTCCGTTGAGTGGTCGAGCGATCCGAAGGTTTATTGGAATTCCTTGACACATGATTATTCGATTTCTTAGATATCGTGAATATATCAATGTGTTCCCCCTGATTATAATCTGTGGATGCCTGATCAATTTTATCTTCGCTGTGCGGGAATTCCCCAGATGACTGTCTGTTAATGTTGTCGATGGTTTTTGTAGGTTTTGTTTTTATTGCGACAGTGTCATTGCTCTGATTTTCTACAGTTTCGTCTTGAGTCTTCATCATTCTAATTTCAGACCTTAGAGCTCTTACTTCATCTTTAAGTAGGGAGATTTCCTTATTTGCCTCTTCCAACTTGTTACAAAGTTCGGTTTTCAGCACTTGTGCAATGTTATCCATTATAACGTCACTAAATAACTTCTGGAATTCGGTGTTTTTGAATACATCAGTTATTATTGATTTTAGTTCGGAGGAACTTCTTGTTTTATTTCCCATTGTGAATAATGGAAATTATCCGATTTAGATATTAGTCGCAACAATATTACCGTATGAAGACGATATGATTTCACATACGTGTGCACTCCTCAACAGACAATGTACCTCCTACCCAGGCAACATACCGAAGAAAACGCAGAACGGAGCCAGAACCTTCAAAAAGAGCGAACGAAAGGAAGGCTTATCGTATAATGCTGTTACCACAAACAACAAAATTGCCAAAAAATTGCGTAAAAATTTGAGCACTAATTTGTCAGGGGCCAAAACTTTACGAGAAGAAATTGTTGCCTAACAATGAACAGAAAAAAAATTAAAACACTTTGAAATTTTCAGCGTAACGTTTCGGAGTCTAAATCAGACTCCTTCGTCAGACGATTCAACTTTGTAGAATCGTGACGATTTGTATGATTTCGATACGAATCTCCTAATATGAGTATAAGGGAATGAAAACAACTATTATTCCCGAGATTATACAGTAAAGACATATACTACTTGTTTCATATAAGCATTCGTTTGATTTCGATACGAATATCTCAGAACGGGTATCAGGGAATGAAAACAACTAATATTCTGGTATTCATACAGTAAAGACTCTGTTAATATTCTGTTAATGAAATATCCAAAACAAACTAATGCCTTCTTTTTTTAAACATGTGTTATCATTGAGAGTTCATCGATTATCAAGTTTCTCCATCATTTCTTTTCATACTCATGATCACTGAGAGCTTTTCCAGTCTCTTCATAATGTTTTTTCATTACTATGTTAATAAAATTTCCAAAACCCACTTATGCCTTTTGTATAAAGGTTTCCTGTGAAGCGTGAGACAAGGGACCAGTGGGTCAATGCAATTAGAAGGAATTTAGAATTTATTCATCTCAAAATCATCACATAATCAGAAAAATACTATAAAGGTAATTGTATTAGTGAATGAGAGGTCTGGCAGCCTGAGCTATTGCTCGTGTGCTATCAGTCTCTCGGTATGATGTAACATTTCAACCAGAAAAAAAACATATATACAAAAACAAAAAGGTGAAACACCCCTAAACCAGATAATGAAACCCGCACACATTGGCATGATCTGGAAAAAAAAATCACAGTCGATATGGAATTCACTGCAATATTCCGAATATTGAAATTTTCCCTCAACTCTAGTGGCAGAAGGTTATAGAGTTTGGGACGATAAAAAATACGCTGTGTTGCAGACTAGTCTTTGAAAATCTCGGCACCGTGGAGAATTGTTTAACTTGACTTCTAGTGTTAATTTGATGGAAATATAATTGTTTTTCTTTTTCTAATTAACCGAGTATGATTTCATACACATACAACTGTTTGAAACTGAGCTGTCCAGCCTCGGCATATAGCATTTCGGTGTTATACAGTCGTCCTACTTTCAGTATAATTTTTAATATCGTATTTTGTATGAAGGAAGAACTGGTAACCGACATCCAGTGCTAGGATTTGTTTTGTTCATTTCAGAGAAAAGGATATGGATAGAACCTCTCTTTCTTGTGTCAGAATTAGGGTAAATGCTGTTCCTTCCATTTTCCCAGAAGATGACTCAATACAACCAAGAAAAAAGGTGAGATTCAGTTGTTCTTTGAGAACTTCTTGTATTGTGTAGAGTAGAGAATAGTAGAGCTCTTTTGCCAATGACCACTTAATTTCCTCCTGCCTTTTCTTTAAGAAGGACCTTCGGTTGATGGTCATTTGCAAATTTGGCAATGAATCACTAGTAGAATTCAATGAAGTACAGTATCTACTATTTTGTAATTGTAATATTTCAGGCACTTTATGTTGCCCTTCATGGAATTGCACAAAATGCAGCAGGAGAAACGTCTATGGAAGTGCATGAAACACCAACAAAAGCTACAGAGAATATCCTTCCAGATTTTTTGGACCTCTTAGCTGAGAAGGATGGGATAATTGATTCCTGCAATGGGAGGTTAGTAAGAAGAAACAGACAGATTTCCAGAATTCGCGAAAGTTCGTATAGAGCGCGAAAAAAATTGTGAATCTCAAAACTATATTAAAATACTTGAAAGATAAATTAAACATTGCCGAGGAATCATGTCAAATGCTACAAGGTATCTCAGATACATCAAAGTTCCTTATAGAACGTCAAATAAAAAAGGCAAAGGGGAAAAAATGACGAAGAAATACAACGAAAAGTTGAGATCTTTTACATCGGCATTACATTATATTTCCCCACGACCCTATGTGCGGCAGCAATTTAATGCTTGCCTGCCGCATGCAAAGACACTGGCCAGGTGGTACAAAACAGTGGATGCTGAGCCTGGATTCTGCAGTAAAGCATTTAATGCTATCAAAGCTTACTGCAATGTAAATAAAGGTCCCATTTTAACATCTCTGATAGTGGACAGCATGTCCATTAAACAGGATGTAAAATGGGTCGGAACAAAGCATGTGGGAAACATCAATTTTGGTGTCGATTTAAACGATGACAGCATCCCATGTGCGAAAGAGGCGTTAGTGTTTCTTTTAAACTGCATCAATGGTGGCTGGAAATACCCTGTAGCCTATTTTTTTGTAGCGGGAGTAACAGGTGAGCAATTAGTCAATGCCTAACGTTCCTTCATGACACTGGAGTCACTGTGTGCTCTCTCACCTTTGATGGTGCTGCAGTTAACTTGAGTATGGTTACGAAGCTAGGATGCTCGTTCAATCCAGATAATCTGAAAACCAATTTCATACATCCAGAGACTGGTGAAAAGGTGCATGTATTCCTAGATCCGTGTCATATGTTGAAGTTAGTTCGTAACACCTTGGGTGAAAGGGATCTGCATAGTGAGGATGGTGTGGTGTCATGGAGGTTCGTTTCTAACCTATATGAGTTGCAAGATGTTGAGGGTTTGCGGTTAGCTAATAAACTAACCAAAGGTCATGTAAATTGGAAAGATCAAAAAATGAAAGTGAAGTTAGCTGCTCAAACCCTCAGTGAATCAGTTGCAAAGGCTATTGAATTTTGTCGCCTAAAAGGAATGGTCTCATTTGCAGGTAGTGAAGCAACATGCCACTTCATTGAGAATTTCAACAAATTATTTGATGTTTTGAATTCAAAATCAATGAGGGCCTTTGGCGAAAAAAAAAGCTTGTTAGTAACTTTGAAAGAAGTAAGGAGTTTTTCAATGAAATGTCCTCATACATTTCAAATGTGAAAAATGTCGATGAAATTCAGCTTTGAAGAAGCAACAGGAAGTTTGGATTCGTCGGATTTCTTCTGTGCATATCAAGTTCAATTGCAATGTATTTTTTTCTAAGATACGGTCGAAGGGGGGGATGGAATAATAATCATACAGCTGCCCAGTTTATAAGTGCTCTGAAAAAAATTATTGTGGCTACAGAGCTCTCAGGCCTGAAAACTGGCAACTGTATCCCCCTGGAAAGTGTCGGTATATTGCATGCTACCTCATCCTTAGCTCCAAGTTCAAATCCAATGATGAACATAAATTTGACAACAGATAGAATGCGGTCTCTCTCGAATGAGCATAAACCTGATCCTCTGTTTGATCATAATTACTTTTCTGTGTCTGAGAATTTGAATTTGTCTGAAATAACAAATGACATCATATATAACATTTCAGGATTTGTTGTACATCACCTTAGGAAAAAAATGATGTGTGAGGAGTGCAATGCCACATTAGAAAATAATAATCCCACGACCAATAACTTGGTGTGCCTGAAGTGTAAGGGTGGTCTCATTCATCCATCAAGTGGTGTCGTGAAAATTTGTTATCTGGCTGAAAAACATTTCAGTGCAAAAATTTGTGTTCAGAGGTGCAAACGGAAGACTGGTTTCTTGTGGCAAAATAACCAAATTTGAGGTCCAGAAAGCTTGTAATGAAATTGTGTCGAGGAGCATTTGAACAACAATTTTCGATTCATTGAGGCAGCACATTCTGGACCAAGAATTTAGTTCTAATCATCTTGTGAATCTGATTAAAGTAATTTTAATCAAATATTTTGATGTCAGATTGCGTTATGCTGCAAAAACAACCCAGCGATTTGATGCACTTTAAAAAGAAGAGACAATCACTAACACATTAAATATTATTTCAGGGTCTATAATATCTCCAATAAATTGGACTATATTTTATTTTATATTATTTATTTTTTTACATATCATATTATATTGTATATATTATTGCTGTATATTATATTTTATATCTAATTATATGTATATATATATATATATATATATATATATATATATATATTCTTGTATGTTTTTGTAAATAATTTTCTTGTATGCTTCATAATAAATTTTATTAATTTTATTGTCTGCCCTTATTTAATAATTCCTGCTCTTTTCTGAAGTAATAGCACAAGTGCATGTAGATCAGCGATAATTTTGCACGACAGCGTATTGTCTAAAAACTGCACGAGTCCAATTTTTTTCCAAAAATGACAATGACCGAATGCAGTTTTTCTAAGACAACATTCTGCAATGCAGAATTATCGGGTCATTTTGATGCACGAGTGTATTTCGGGGGAAAATTCCCCATGGATACGAACAGTGCAATTATCACAGGGATCTTTCTCTTTCTACAATGCCATTATCGCTGTAATTTTCGATAGCTGCATTCTGTTTACATGAAGTTTTTGACAGGAGGGAAATATTCATCTTAACTGAATTTCGCCAACTTATATAGATATTTATAAACAAATGATATATATATATATATATATATATATATATATATATATATATAATTATGTTTTTCGGGAGGAAGACTTCGTTTTTAAAAAAAAAACTACTTTACTTTATTCAATACAATACAACGTTAATAATTGGTAGAGCTACTAGATCGATTAATTAACTGACTAGAAATTGTCATTCACTGATATTTATAACATTTCCTTATCTCATTCTTCCTGCGTATTCACTGCAGGTGTTCATTGCTTAGTCTGCAAAATACAACATAGTAATATATCGAATCAATGGTATATAGATAAACAATGTATCTAATTAGTATGGGGCCATATTATGTAATTCCTTCCCCCTTTGGATAAAGGTATCACCTTGATTAGGTGTAGCTTTACATTTTTCAAAATATTTCAATAAAAAGTATAAAATAAATAAAAACATAAATATTCCTATAATAATAAAAGTTGATGGTGTACTTGGATTCCATCTTTGTATATCTTCTAATTTGACGTCTGGAATATCTTCTTCCTGGAATTCTTCTTTTTCTCTTCTTCTTGGATTGGTTTCGTAGGATTATCGCCTTCTTGGGTAGAATTATGTATTTTTCTTCTATTTTTGATCGAAGTTGGGAATATCTCTTTTTGGAAGTTACTTATGATACATTTCGATTGGATTATCGCCATCGGTGAAGTGAAGTAATACTTTGTTTGCTGAGGACATTTTTCTTGAATTTTCATATTATTAATTGAAAGGATGCTTCCATCTTCTAAGGTTTTCAAATTTGATATAGGAATAACTTTTTTCCTGGGACAATTTTCTAAATGTGTCTTCAATACTGTATTCATACATTCTGGAGGTTTTGTTAAGGAGTCTTGATCGCAAAGGAAATCTTCTTCGACTGCATGACATTCACTGGTTGACCATTTCAATTCTTCTTGTTGAGTGAGCATATAAGGATTGGTATAAGGAAGGGTTAAGTTCTTCTGAGGGATATAGTAAAACTTGTATAGATTAAAATTTTCTTCATAAACGGTCGGAATTGATATAAGGAATAATAGAACTTTCTCTTTAAACATTACTTTCGTATGACATAACTGATAATAATCTTTTAAATGATTCATTGGAATAATAGTGTCATTTTTGATTAATTCTTCGAATTTCGTATATGGTAAAATAGATTCATGTAGAATATGTAATCTAGCAAAGCTCACTGCTGTTTGGATTTCATCTAATATGCTTTTAATATCCTTAATTTCAAATGTGAGAAGATGCATGTGTTCAATGTGTCTCAATTGCGGTATTGTTCGTAATAATTTATAATTATCTGCAAATTGTCGAAATTTATCAATATACTTATTTTTCAAATCATTAATTACAGTAGCAATCTGTCTTTGATTCCTCATAAGTGTGTCCTCGTTTCTTGCTATACTTTCAAAATAATTTTTATAAAGTTCTTCGTCATCTGAATCTAACGTTCCAAATAAAATCTTTGAAATTTTACCTCCAATATTAATAAGTCCTCTTTTAACTCTTATTTTTCCATTAACAAGTTCTTCTAAAGTTTTAATATTAATTGTATTCGAATGTTGTAAATATTCATAATGCGGCGTTTGTGTAAATCCCAATAATTCTTTATTTTTCAAATTATCAATTTCTTTCTGATACTTTAAAATAAGATCCTCGACTTGTTTCAAATCAATATGTTCATAATCAATTATTTTATAAGGGAGTAATATTTTCATGATAAATGTGTTTATTTATCATATCTTGAATTCTATGACTATCTATCTAGCAAGCATTAATATTTTCGTAAACTAGATCTAACTTTCTAACAACACGGTTTTTAATTTGAATAGGATTTATATTTAAAAGGAAGGAACATTCTTCTTTCTGCGGAACGTTTTCCGTTCAATCCGGCTGAATATCTAAGTTTTAAATCATTTAGTAAATCTTCATTAATTTCATCACACACAATATCATCAATTTCATTATAATTTATATTATTACCACGTCGACAATTATGTTTTTCATTCACTTTTAAGAAGACCGGCAGTATCCCATTAAAATCTATAAATTCTTTATTTACTTCAGTATGCAGTGGCGATAAATAATAAATAATTATTTTCACTTTGCATCTTGCAAAAATATACTTTATCATATCCAAAATAATAGGCCATTTTAATTCATCTAATCCGCACGCTATACGCGGTAAAGCTAAATGAGTTTCATTTATTAACTCCATAAGTTTTTTCAAATATAAAAGGGAATTAAATACATTTTCGTATGTAGGTTTATAGTAATAGGATTTCTTGGTTATCAAATAATAAATAACACGGTTTTTATTTCGAACAATAGCTACTTCTCCTACTTTTTTATTTTGCGATTTTAATTCATCTATATTTCCAAATTTTCTCTTAAAATCTCGGGCAATGCCTCTACTCATATGGAAATCTTCTGATACGCAATGGGCTAACGAATATTTATTAGGGGCTTTAAATAAATTACCTTGTTTTTCTTCAATATTATGACAATTGGGAATATTATTTGTTTCATATAGTTTCGTAAAGTTTTCATACGTAATGTCATTCAAATATGCGAAGTCTTTATTTATAATCGTATTTTCATCATTTTCCAATATTATTCTACTTAATGCATCTGCATGATTCATTGATCCTTTTCTATATTTAATTTCATAATCAAATTCTTCCAGTTTAATACGCCATCTCATTAATCGTGAATTAGGTTCTTTCAAAGAGAATAACCATGTTAAAGGTTTATGATCCGTATAAATTGTGAATTTTCTCCCGTACAAATAAGGACGAAAATGCTTGCATGACCAAACGATCGCGAGTAATTCTTTTTCTATGGTGCTATATCGAGATTCTGCTTCAGTAAGCGTTTTACTACCATAAGCAATGGGAAGGTCATTCGGAGGAATGCCTTGAGATAATACAGAACCTATCGCAAATCCTGATGCGTCTGTAGTTAAAACAAAGGGTTCTTTATAATTCGGATAACGCAATATCGGCTCGTTCATTAAACTTCTTTTACATATTTCAAAAGCTTCTATGTATTTGGGATCATCAATATTAATTTTCGCATTTTTCTTCAAACATAAAGTTAAGGGTTTAGTAATCTTCGCAAAATTAGGAATAAATTTTCTATAATATCCTACTAGACCAAGAAATGATTTTATTTCTTTCTGAGTTTTAGGAATTGGAAATTGTGAAATCACTTTCAATTTATTTGGATTCGGCTTAATTCCTTCTGGCGTAATAATATGTCCTAAAAATTCTATTTCTTCCTTGAAGAAATGACATTTATCTAATTGAATCTGAAATTGTTCTTTCTTTAAGACTTCAAGAACAGTATGAATATTTGCTAAGTGTTCCTCGACTGATTCTGAAAATATAATTATATCATCCATGTAGATATAGCAAATTTTTCCAATATAATCTTTAAGTATTTCATTCATGCATCTCTGAAATGTTCTAGGGGCATTTTTTAATCCAAATGGCATTCTAAGAAACTCATAATGTCCGTTATCAACTGTAAAAGCGGTTTTTTCAATAGATTCTTCATCTAATTCAATTTGATGAAAACCAGATGCTAGATCAAGGGTAGTAAAATATTTTTTATTTCCAAGTTTATCTAAAATATCTTCGATTTGGGGTAAAGGATATTGATCATCTATAGTTTTATCGTTCAATTTTCTATAATCTATAGCCATGCGCCATTTAGTTTTTCCGGATAAATCTTGCTTCTTTGGGACCATTACAATGGGAAAAGACCACGGAGAAATGCTCGGTCTAATAATTTTCTTTTCTAATAAATCTTCAATTTGATTTTTAATTTCCTCTTTATGAGTTTCAGGATATCGATATATTTTACAGTGTACAGGTATTTCATCGCTTGTACGAATTTTATGTTTAATTTTACTTGTAAAATTCAATGGTTGTCCTGGCAACTGAATAGCTTTCGAGTTCATTTGCAGAATTTTCATTAATTGATTGCTTAACTTGGGTTCCAAATGACTAAGATCAACAGGGATTTTTACTGGATTTTGACATACTTGTTGATATTTAAAAGGAATTCTACAATAGGAATTCATTAATACTTGGTTTTGAAAGTCTAACGCTAAACCGTATTTATTTAGAAAATCGGCTCCTATAAGGCCATCGTAATTATTATGAAATTTATAAAGTACAAAAGGGTGACTATCATTCATACGAAATTCTGAAAATAAAGGAAGTAATACCTTTTCATTTGAAGTTTCCTGCTTCATGCATGCAGTTAACGTTGTTTCTTCTTGAAAAATATTATCATAGAAATTATTATAAGCAAATTTCGGATCTATCAAACATACTGAACAGCCACTATCTATTAAAAGTTTACATCTTGGATATTTGAATTCAATAAAGGGCAATTGATTAGAATGATTAATATTATAATTTAAGTCAATGCGTCTTCTTGGGTAAGTTCGCGAAAATTTCGACTATCATTGTCGTGGTTTTTTGAAGTTGAAGGTTTACAATAATCAAATTGATTTTCATTTCTTTGTATCCTCGTATCTAAATGCGTTAATTCTTCAAAGTAAAAATTAGGATTATTATGTTGATTTCCGTTCTGATAATTATTATTATAAAAGTTACGTTGAGGATTTGGATTATATTGCGTAGAGTAATTTGAACGTTTCTTGGGATAATTTCTTGTCTGTATCGACATCTTCTCTGGAGGGTAGTAATTCTTTGATTCGAATTTGGTTTAAAAACGTTACTTGAATGATTAGGTTTAAAATTATTATTATGATTCGGGTATTGGTAATTAGTATTTCTCTGAGTAAACTGAACTGGCTGCGAAGGAAATCTAGGTACTTCGCCGTAATTATTAAATGCGTGATTTGATCTATTTTGTAAAGTATAATTATAATTTCTTGGAACATGTTTTGAATGATTCTGAGCGAAATTTTTATTTTTTCTACTTCTATCAAGTAATTCGTATTGGGCTAAATTGCACATATAGTCTTTCGTAGCATTTACTGTGTCATCAAAAGAAAATTCATTATTTGTTATTAAATATGTTCTTAGCTCCATGGGTGCGTTTGATATTAGAACAGTTTTACAAATTTTTAAAATATTATTCTTATAAATTGCCTTTTCTGGATCTGGCATTCTATCTGCGTCAATTCTATAATTTATTCTTATCTTCAAAGAAATTATTCGGTCTATAAATAATATTAAATCCTCATTGGGTTTTTTATTTAAGAATTGTAATTGGTGTATCAAAACATCAAGGTTAATTTGATCACCAAATTTTGTATACAAGAAATTTTTGAGAACATCCCAATTATTCGGAATGTCAGACGTTGCTACTTCTGCTAGGGCTCTATCTATCAGTTTCGATTTGACCACTGCGAAGCAATAATTTTTTACCATGATATTTTCGTTTACAAACATCGCTAGATAATCATCAACACTTTTTATGAACGAATGCAACTCGTTCTCAACACCAGAAAATTTGGGTAACAGCATACCAAACTTTTCAGCTAGCGACAAATCTACTGCCATTTTGTTTGTTTTGTTCTTACGACCTCTAAAGTGTTTAATCGACGTAATATTGAATTATTTTAATATTTCACGTATTCAATCAGTTATATCAGTTATATCAATTATTATGTAATTATATCAATTATCAATTATATCAATTATTATTTCAATCAAGTTGTCGGTTTTTTCTTAAGAAACCTAGGAAAAACTATTGTAATCGGTTTTTGAAATAAGAAACCTAGGAAAAACTTTATAAATCGGTTTTTGGAAGAAACCTAGAAAAAACTTTATACAAGTTTTACGCTCAAAACTTGGGAAAAGGTTGACTAATTTTGGGCCAGATTAGGTAAACTGGGAGTAATTAAAGGATTGCTCACCACGTTGTCTTGTTGAATTTGAAACCGTCACGGGGCGCTACTCGGGTGATCGGGCTCCTGTCTTCTTCACCTAGTTCGACTTGTGCTCAACGGTTGAAACCGACGGTGTTGTAGACTGGATGGACCTCTTCTTTTTCAGGAACTCACAGAATTTAACAAAACCGGCACAATCCCAGACCTCGTCGCCAATTATGTTTTTCGGGAGGAAGACTTCGTTTTTAAAAAAAAAACTACTTTACTTTATTCAATACAATACAACGTTAATAATTGGTAGAGCTACTAGATCGATTAATTAACTGACTAGAAATTGTCATTCACTGATATTTATAACATTTCCTTATCTCATTCTTCCTGCGTATTCACTGCAGGTGTTCATTGCTTAGTCTGCAAAATACAACATAGTAATATATCGAATCAATGGTATATAGATAAACAATGTATCTAATTAGTATGGGGCCATATTATGTAATTATATATATATATATATATATATATATATATATATATATATCGAGGCATAAAGAAATTCTAATTGTGATTCAGGCCTGTTTTTGATATCTCACACTTTTATGTTGATAAATTGAATTGGAAAAATCAGCACAACTCTTGAAGGAATGAATTTTTCATTCAATACCTGATCGAACTCGACAATGAATGGTGGAAAGCTAACTTTGATGACATTTTTAAATACGATATATGTTTTAATTATTGATGCTTACAACATCAATTGATAGGGGTGCACAATATATTTCTAATTGTGTTTCATTGTATATTATCTGAATTTGCATGTACATTAATTGAAAAAACTAGAATATATAATTATTATACGAACGAATTTTTCATTCCGTACGTAATTCAACTCACCAATTCATTAAAAGCAATATTTCATGACATTCTGATATTTGATTTGTTTCGATCATTCATCTTTTGGTCATTAAAAGCGAACCCAACAAATTTCGAATTGTGAAAATTCAAATATTCCAAATTCCCACCACAAGTTTGGCTCCGTAACTTGGCGGATTTTTTGTTGACACTTTTTTAGCAAGGAAAACATAGGATATGCTACCTCCCCTCTCTTTACCTCCATGGAAAAAAACAGTCTTTTCAGACTCGGCATCCAATACTCGCCCTTCGCCGTATAGGATCCGATATCCAAAAAAAATCAGTCTTCTCAGACTAAAGTTTACACTTATCAGCCGTCGTCGCATTGTAGGATCATATAGATCCTACGAACTCAACCTTTTCAGACTAAGCATTACTTTCTACCATCAACGCAATAACGATCTACGAATAAGTCTTATCAGACTACCATAACTGCTACCTAACCTCGTATCAACGTATCGTCGAGAACCTTATCAAAATTTGCACCATCTCCGAATTTGTTCTTGTTAAATAAATTGTTAAACCGTCCTAAGTCTTTTCCTGAATTCCTATCCCATCCTTCACAGTCAAAATGGAGAAAAAGGTTGAAAATAAATATGGATTAATTCCGTTTTCTGGGAAAGCTTTTGACAATTGGAAATTCAGACTGGAAACAGTATTGAACTCCCAATAGGTTGAAGAAGCGATGAAATATGTTCCTGAAGATAAATGAACTGATTCCTGGAAGAAAATGAACAATAAAGCAGTTATGCTCATTATACAGAGTGTAGCAGACTCTCATCTGGAATATGTTAGAGGAATCGAAAATGCTGTAGAAATTATAGCAGAGTTAGAATTCATATTTCAAACGAAAGAAAAACGTGTTCCAAATTTTATCTGCTTGAAGAACTGAAGTATGACTGTGCATCAGTTCTAAATCGCCTTATGTTTTTTCGAAGATTTTGTATAATTGAAATTTCTTCATATCACAAGGATTTATTAGATTCATTTTTTTTAAAACATAATCATTTTGAAGTTACATACAGTTTATATTCTGCCTCAACTATTCGGTGAGGCATGAGCCTCTTAATAATGATTAAAATTTTACCTTTCTGTATATACTCATTATAGAATCCTGAAGAAGGTCCAGCGATGGTCCGATGAAAATGAAAAAACGCCTCATAAGCATACCTCTAAAAATGAGGCTATTTTAGGAACAACCAGAACCGTGAAGAAATTTCTGACAAGCTATTATGTATTATTGTTATAGAAAGTTCAGTTTTCAGGGATAATTGGAAACATCTTACATAAATATCCGTTTCCCAAAATGCAACAAAAACAAAAAAATACCACAATTCATACACAAAAAGCTTACTTTATTAACCAATTACCCAAAACCCAAAATGAAATGAAAATGAAAAATAAGATGTGAGGAGATGAGAGATTTCAAGACGATGTGTGAATGAGACCGTACTTATAGACTGTTGTAATTAAAGTGTAAGTGTTTTATTCATAGAAATAATGAACACCACAATTGGGACGAGGATTAACTAATCGCATAAATCAGCAGTAAGTACACCAAAGAAATTTCATACAAATATTAGATAATTTGCTTTGCATTATTTTATTAGTATACGAAGATAGAGCTTGGGAGAGCCTTATACTAACTACTTTGTACTTTTGTCCATTTCATTCAGAAACTATCCAGTAAAACTTATCATATTGTCAATTTATTAATTTATTAATTTAAACTAACAGAGATTTGAAATAAATACTTGGTTTATCACAATAGTGATTGAACTTCATTGGAAATCAAAGAGTGAAGTAAGAACAGGTATAAAGAAATACCTATCTGAGGAAGAGACTGTATCAAGAAATACAGATAGAAGTAAGAAAAGGTATAAAGAAATGCCAATAAAAAATATCGTATGAAGAAATACAAAGTAATTGAATTACATATTAAAAAGAAAACTCAGAAAGTGTTATTGGAATAGAATATGGGTGCAGGGTGGTTGTAAGTACAGTGGGCGATCAAATTATTAGAGCCACAGTGCGAAATTGGCAATTTTGGATTTTATGAAAAAATTATACAACACTTTTATGAATATTTGTCAGTTTTTCATCCAAAAATAAGGACACAATATAAATAATTCAGTTTTAATCAGGAATTGACATGTAAACACAAAAAAATTTGGCCGAGACCTAATATTTGGTACTGCCACCTTTTGCGTCCATGACTGCCTGGCACCTTCTAGGCATGCTTTCTATGCATTTTTGGCAATTTTCTTTTATTTTTCACTCCTGTGCCACACTTCAATTAAACGCTCTATTAAGTGACGCTTTGTTGTGATCATTTCATTGGAAATTTCCTTCTTCATCAACTTCCAAAGGTTCTCGATAGGATTGAGATCTGGAGAATTACCAGGCCAGTCTAGAACCTTTACTTGCCTGTCAGAAAGAAATTTAGTCACTTTTTTAGCTTTGTGACATGGAGCTGAATCGTGCATGAAGATATAGCGTGCACCTGGGAACCACTCTTGGACCTGAGGAAGCATTTTGCTTTCAAGGACCTTTAAATACTGGTCCTGCCTCATGGTTCCTTCAACGATATACAGGCGACCTGTTCCCTGACTGCTGATTATGGACCAAACCATGATGCTTAGAGGATGCTTGACCGTTCTCACGATGCAGTCATCCTTAAATTTTTCTCCTGGTCTTCTCCTCACGAATTCAGATCTGTCCATCAGAATTTGTACGGTTGACTCATCCGAAAAACAGACCTTGAACATTCAGAAATTTCATTAGTTTACCTTTTATTTATTGTCGAATACTTGGATTACCTGCTTCCAATCATCAACTGTCCAGTCCTTGTGTTGTTTAGCCCTTTGCAACCTTTTTTTCATCATCGCTGGGGTAAGAAGGGGTTTTTTGCAGGTCGGCGTGCTGAGAACCCCATATCCTGTATTCGTCGTCGAGCAGTCGTTGGTGAAATATTCACCCCAGATTCCTGCATGACTTTCGTGAGTATCCTTCATGGTTGCTTTCTATTTGCCAACACAATATCACGTATTTTTCGCTCATCCCTTGGCGTTGTAATTTTTTTTCTACCACATTTTCCTCTGCGTCGTCGAGTAAGATCAACATTTTTTCCTTATGCGGTCTACTGTTGCTCTCGAAACTTTTGTAATGGATGCTATTTTTCTGTTGGAGTGATCAGTATTCATAACCAGAGATTTTATCTCTGCTGTTTTCTTCGGTGTGATGTCTTTTGACTTTCCCATCACAATTTTTTTTTTTTTGATACAATTGTTGTAACAACAGCGGAACGAATATTTCACTGGCAAATTCACTTGAGAATGAAGAACAACACTATAGTTTGTCGATTAAAAGTACCAATAGAGTCCAGAACGTCTTTGAAAACAATGGAAAGTGTGATGAAATGGACCGCACGGGGAGGCTAGATAACTAGGAATGACAACTTCGATACATTATGGCGCATGAGTTAACTGGTGGGGGTATCGACAGGGTTGCCAGTTTGTCTCCTGCACATAAATATACTCTAGTATCATAATTAAATGATAAAAAGCATATTGAAATGATTTTTACCCTGATTTCATAGAGAAGTGTTCAATTTTTCGAGGTGGCTCTAATAATTTAATCACCCACTGTATCTCCTACTGCCAATTATAAATTATTGTTGTGAAATTAAATACATAATTCCGAAAGCTAAATTGCACATTTTGAAAGCTATATTTTCATTTCGGTTTTTGAAGAAAATGACTAGCATTCCTACTCTTGATTGTGATGGAAATGCTAGTTCGGTAGATGGAAAAAATGGAAGCGGGCTTTAGGTATATACCCAGATGCCACAAGTATCACCGATCCGAAAAAAAAGAAAGCAACTCTTTTACACTTCGGAGGACTTGGAATGCAAGAAATCTTTTACAAAGTCCCCGGCGCAGATGTTGTAGAAGACCCCACTAACGAAGAGTTGGACATTTTTAAAATAGCATTAGTAAATCTTGATGAATACTTCTCACCCAAACAAAGCAGGGTATACGAAAGACACCTATTTCGTCTTATCAAACAAGATAAATAAGAGAAATTTGAAAAGTTCTTCGTGAGATTGAGAAAATAAGCCGATAATTGTCAGTTTTCCAATCTTGAGGAACAACTCATTGACCAGATCACAGAAAAATGTGCATCAACTGATCTGAGGAAAAAAATCCTGACTATGGGTGACTCTGTTACATTGACACAAATGGCTATGGAAGCAAATTCACTAGAGACTATTCAGAGACAACTTTGCGAATTTGTGTAAAATCAACCTAGCAGCTCACTTTCACTAGCCACAATAAATGAAGTGTCATACAAGCACAAACAAAAGGTAAACAGAAGAGACTTGAACACAAAGTCCTCCTACAGATGTGGATGAAACTAGCCACATCTAAAATGAGGGGTAATGCTAGAAAGTGGGATGATTCACAAAAAATACAATTTAATAAATGGATCGAATTAAAATCATCGCTTTTAGCAATTTTTCCATGTAAGATTTAATTTGGAAAATTGTTTGTGGAAGCTGCAAACTATGTACATATGCCCAATCAAAAATTGAGTTTCGAGAAATTATCAAGGTTGCAGAAGTTAAACTTAAATATTCCTGATGTAAATTTAATGGATTGCATTATAGAAGGGATAAGTAATGAAAACATAAAACTGGCTGCAAGGGCGGCTCATTTCAACTCAGTTGGTTTATTGGTTAGTTATTTGGAACATGTAAGTCAAGATAATTTTTCGAAAAAAGATAATGTTCGCAACTCCTCCCCTACCCAAGAAAAGCCGCGAAACATCAATAGAGAAGAATCAATGAAACCTACAGATTCTAGGGATAAATTATGTTTTAATTGCAATAAACCACATTTTGCTAAAGAATGTGACCTTTGCAAAAAAATTGGGTTATAATGAAAACCAATGTTATCGTAATAAGAATCGATCCCGGAATGTGAATTCTATATATTCAAGAAAAAATTGTTTAATTGACACAGGAAGCACTTGCACTTTAAATCAACTTAAAATAGCTATGTTCAAATGTAATAACACTTTTGGGCTCAAAAATATTTGTTCGATAGAAATCGATAATTCTTCGCAGAATCAAATAACGTTAGATTTGTTGAACTGTGGCAACGTCACAGATTCTGAAATGAATCAAGTACTTGTACTTTTGAGGGAGTATCGAGACAGAATATCATTCAACCTTGGAGAATTAGGTAAAACAAAATTGTAATTGTAAGTCGAGCGACCCTATTGTTCACAATCCATATCGTATGTTTGCGTACGAAAAGAAGATACTTGACGGATTATTACAAGAACTATTATGTAACGGAATTATAAGAGAGTCAAAATCAGCCTATGCTAGTCCGGTCCTGTTGGTGAAGAAAAAACAGGAGATTATCACTTTGTATTGATTATAGAAAATTAAATGCTGTGTATGGTAACGTTAATCCCGTATTAGTGTAATGTATAAATTAGTAAGGGGTATGACGGGGAGATGTTCAGTGAAAGGCTAGATTATTTTCTCTCCCTTTTTTATTCTTCGTCTACGTTTCGGCCGCAGTCGCAGCCTTTCTTCAGGACTCTACAAAAACATATAATATCTAGATAAATACAACAAACACACAGCAGCAGTACCCACCGAATTCAGAGAGAGAAAAGCCCTCTAATTAGCATGACCGGTATGGTCTTGAAATATCTTGCATTTGTTTGAGTAATTCGATGAAATACATGCCAACTCGTTCTTCTTACAATCACAAATTACAATTTCACAAAACGACAATATCTTAATATCTTTCCGAAAGTTCGGCTCTACGTGGAAACAGGAATATGCACATATATAACAAGGCGAGAGGATCTGTCCGTGGCGTAAAGAAGGTTGACATTTGTGAATCTATGACTTTTTCTCTTTTTCTTAGTGAAGTTAGGCTGTAAAATTATTTCTTCTAAGATCATGGTATTTATCATGATAAATTAGAAAAGTGTAGATGCTACTGATATTCTTAATGTCCGATCTGGAGTTAACCACATTTTCTAAAATTTTTTTATATGAAACATCTCAAGAAAGGTTCTTTTTCTATAGTTCTTCTCTGTTTCTAAAATTTGGATGTTATTGAAATTCATCCTGTGTTCGTTGTCATGACAGTGTTGAGCCAGAGCACAACCCTTTCCAGGATGCTTGATGTCACTTTTATGTTGTGCCATCTGTTTTTTAATTTGTTGCGACGTTTGCCCTATATACGATAGATGGCACTGGGCACAAGGAACTTTGTACACTACATCGGACTACGTCATTATTAGCTTGGATGTAGTATCACTTTACAGCAATATATCAATAGACCTAACTTTGAATGCGGTAGAACATAACTGGGACAACATATCACGGGTAACATCTATATCTAAAGAAGACTTCTTTATCATGTTGAGATTTTTATTTTCCTCTAATTGCTTCACCTACAACAAGGAGTTTTACCTACAAACTTTTGGCTCTCCCTTGGGAGCAGAGCATAGCGCTGCCATTGCAAAAATGGTGATGGATTACCTGCTAGACTGCATCTTACCAACCCTCCCCTTCAATTTCCCTTTCATTAAAAAATATGTGGATGACATTGTAACCTCCATTCCTGAGGACATGGCCGAATTAACCCTAGAACGTTTTAATAGCTTTGACGAACATATCAAGTTTACCATTGAAAATTAAACAGATAATTCCTTGATACAAGACTTGTAAGAACACCGGATAATAAAATCATAACAAACTGGTTCACCAAGCCTAGTAGTTCAGGCAGATATATCAACTTTGCATCAAATCACCCAATAAAACAAAATTTGGTACTTAATTTAAAACATCGCATCAGCAAAATCTCACACACCTCCATTATTAAAGATAACCTGAATAAACTGAAGACACTGATGCTAAACAACGGTTTCCCTAGATGCTTAACAAGCAAACTGATTTTCAGTACTCCAAACCAACGCACAACAGACATACAGGAAGGTCTCATCCGGAGTGGTATACTGGGTGGGTCCAGGGAGGTCTCAGATGTGGATGTGGACAGATTAATGACACAGCAGGGAGATGATGGTCCCACTTGGAGTGGCATGCCGGGTGGGACTGGAGACTTGGTATCTGTAGAAAGAACAAAACGGATAACAGCACATGAGGGTGAGATTTCCTCTCAAGACAATGTGCTGGAAGAAGCAGAGGAATTCACAAGGTTAAATTTAGTAACACACATAACACCTAACAACGGAGACAGTTTTATCCGGAACGGTATGCCGGATGGGACCATGGAGATAGCCATTGACGAAGAAGAAAGAGGATTGATTTTCGTAGCATTCCCACTCATCCCTCTGGTAAACAGTTCAATAATAAAATTATTCAAAAGTGACAATATTAAGATTGCGGTAAAAAATGCGTTTAAAATTGGCAATATTTTCTCTCAAACAAAAGATAAATTCAGCCTAGAAAAGACATCTAATGTAGTGTACAAAGTTCCTTGTGCCCGTGCCCAGTGCCATCTATCGTATATAGGGCAAACGTCGCAACAAATTAAAAAACGGATGGCACAACATAAAAGTGACATCAAGCATCCTGGAAAGGGTTGTGCTCTGGCTCAACACTGTCATGACAACGAACACAGGATGAATTTCAATAACATCCAAATTTTAGAAACAGAGGAGAACTATAGAAAAAGAACCTTTCTTGAAATGTTTCATATAAAAAAATTTAGAAAATGTGGTTAACTCCAGATCGGACATTAAGAATATCAGTAGCATCTACACTTTTCTAATTCATCATGATAAATACCATGATCTTAGAAGAAATAATTTTACAGCCTAACTTCTTCTTCTTCTTCTCTGCACCGGTTTCACCGTCGGCACTCCCTACAGCCTAACTTCACTAAGAAAAAGAGAAACAGTCATAGATTCACAAATGTCAACCTTCTTTACGCCAAGGACAGATCCTCTCGCCTTGTTATATATGTGCATATTCCTGTTTCCACGTAGAGCCGAACTTTCGGAAAGATATTAAGATATTGTCGTTTTGTTAAAATTGTAATTTGTGATTGTAAGAAGAACGAGTTGGCATGTATTTCATCGAATTACTCAAACAACTGCAGGATATTTCAAGACCATACCGGTCATGCTAATTAGAGGGCTTTTCTCTCTCTGAATTCGGTGGGTACTGCTGCTGTGTGTTTGTTGTATTTATCTAGATATTATATGTTCTTGTAGAGTCCTGAAGAAGGCCTGCGACTGCGGCCGAAACGTAGACGAAGAATAAAAAAAGGAGAGAAAAAAATCTAGCCTTTCACTGAACATCTCCCCGTCATACCCCTTACCAATTTATACATAAATTAAATGCTGTTACAGTTAAAGAAAGATACCAACTCACATAAATCGATGATCAGATCGATATGCTAGGTGGGCATAAACAATTCATAACCCTAGATTTATCAAATACCAGTAAACAAAGGTACTATTGAAAAGACCGCGTTTGTCACGCCGACTGCAAATGTGCAGTCATAATGATGAGTTCAGAAGAATGCCATTAGCATTGAATATGTCCCAACAGATCAAAATTTGGGAGATATCCTAACTAAACCATTGAGTAAAGACACATTTATTTATCTCAAAAATAAAATTTCCATTATATTAGATATATAACTGTGGATATATTGTATATTTTGTAGCATGGATTATTTTTATTGCAATTTTCATTTCAAATTGAGGAGGGGTGTTGAAATATGTATTTTTCTATGGTGTTATTATGTTTTGGTATTAGTAGGCAATGATAAAATATTGTATTGATATAGTTACGTATTTTCAAAATGAATGTTGAAGATAAGAAAAGTTCTTCATCACTTTTCAACTGATGATAATGATCATCTGCGACTTGGGAGTAGGTTCACCTAGGAGCGGCAATTTTTTTTCGTAGATAAAATTGGTCTTCCAAATGTCAAAATGATATCAGTGTATTCAAAAATTGTATACACAGGTTGTTCGATGAGACATTTGGCTAAAGAAGGCTATAACTCACATGAGAGTATGTGATGTATCTGAAGGAATGGACTCAGCATCTTCTCGGGGTAAGATAAAACTAATATTCTGTTTCTCTTTTGATGACATATATTATTAATTTTCCAGATGAAGAAAATTTTTATGGGACTCCAGCAAAGCTACCGAGAAGTCAGGAATATCCAATAAATGAGAAGCCAAGTACATTTGGATTCTTCCATCTAACACCTTCTTGTGGTAGGTTGAAAATAATGTTTTCCTTTCCATTTCATGACACATATTATGAATTTTCCAGCTAAAAAAAAATTGTATATGACACCATCAGCGAGAGAACAAGAATGTAGAGTGAATGAGATGCCAAGTACATCTGGATTAATCCAGCAAACAACTTCTCATGGTAAGATAAAACTAATGTTTTTGCTTCTCTTTTGATGACACTTATTATAAATTTTCCAGCTAAAGGAAACGAAACTTCTACCCGAAAAGACTGGAGTAATTATACACCAGCGAAGCTCAGGGAGAAGAAAGCAAGGGAATTGATCCTTCCAAGGAAAAACGTAAAGGACAACATCTCTGCATGGGCACTCTCTAAGGCCCAATTGGTAGAGGCTCAAAAAGAAGCCTTCAAGGAGGAGCATAAAACAAAATTCAGCACATGCAAGAACAGCATGATATGCAAATGAAAATTTTACGGGAAGAATCGGAATTAAAAAAGGCTCAAATGAAAGAAATACACGAAAAAACATGATCTCAATTTAAATAAAATTTTCAAGACGAATTGACTTGTTTATTGAACTACTCATATTATTATAACCTACGGTATTTACTTGTGAATGTTGCTTTAATTATCATTATCAGTACTTTATTGAAAGGCAATTATATTAATTAACATTTTTTTTCGATTGTAATCTTGTATAGTTATCATCAATCAATAGTTAGATTTTCTGACGTTTATGGCCTTTCAAAAGGTTTTTACGATGTAACAAATTTTTGTTATATCTATTTTTTAGTTAATCATGAGTAAAAATGAAAAACAATCACTGCTTTTAATATCATTCATTAAAACTTTTTGAATCCGAAGTTTTGATTACAGCCCATGAGAAGAAACTTCAAAGAAACTTATGGGTGATTTCTTGATTTTTTTAACCAACCTCTAATTAAGTTTACATACACACTTCAGGATCTAATTCTACATTTACAAGCTTTATAAATATATTCACAATTATTAAAATTACCTATCAAATTCCTCATCATCCAGAGATCTTAGATAATTGTTCACTATTTTAAGTTTGGCCTCCCTTATTGTTTTTCTTTTCCCATGCGTTGTAGTACTTGGGTCATCGTCACTCATAAAAAATTTTCGGAGTTCTTCCAGAAAAACTTTTTCAGTTATCTGGTCTAATCTATCGCTAAAAAAAAGGCCACTGGAAAACCCATATTTCTATCATCTTTCACGAGCATCACAGTTAGGTCCATTCCTTTCTGATTACTGCGTTCCATCCATGCATATTATTTTTGGGAAATCTTTCAATTTCGTTTCCATTACGATATTCATAAATCCTAAACAAATGTCATTAGGATTTAGTAATGAATGATATTCACCTGAAACAATATGACTGTATAAGTTAAAATTATAATTCCACATACCTATCATTCAACTCAATAATATATTATCATAATAAAAGAGGAAACTTATTTCAGGTATAGTACATACTGTTCTGTTTGAAAGAAAAACAGTTTTTTCCTCCATTATTGTTCCATTCTTTCAATTTGATGCTACATGAACAATTCTAAATTCTAGAAAATGATTTTGTATTATCATCAATCTTGTGGAATTATTTACGATATATTCTGATCGGATATTTGGCACCTGAGCAATTGCATCATTGATGGTACTCAGATCATTCTCAATCAATTGTTGTAATGGCTTCAGACACACGATGGATAATCCTACATGCTGTAGATTTATCAATCCCTATGAAATCCCCAACCACTATCATCATGGTTCCAGTAGCATAAAACCGTAGGGTCAGTAGAACCATTTCTGCTGGTGTCACGGCATGGTTGCTGAAAAAATATGGTTTCAATCAGCTATTATTATTTAGAAGAGAAATGAAGTGAAGAAATATTGAAATATTGAATCTTACCGGTTTGTTGGGCTCTTTATACTATTGGAAATTAAATCAATGATACTATAGCACACTGCCTTAGGTAAACGGAATCGATTGAAAAACTCTTTTTCTGTTAATTCTTCCCAATAGTTACGACGCTGCTTGAATACCGGACTCTTTCGCATTGGACAAAGTACATCAATCACTTCCAAAAAATCTTCATCGTCTGTGATATTTTCATTCTCCACATTCGACATTTTCAGTTTTCACCAAAAATACGTTAATCTCATATCAAAACAAAACAACAGGTTATAGAAGTATGAGATTGTAGAAGTGGAACTGTCAAATAATTTAGGTTATAATCTGTGAATTATCTCCGTAATCCCTCGAATTCCATGGGTTAACTTAACCCTGAGTTAATCCGGTGTTTTCTCTTGATACTTCATTGAAAAACGGCACCTCGTTCGTAACCCCGGATTACCAGTAATCGCGAGATGATCTCCTATTGAACAACCGGCCCTTAGGGGAGTAATTTGATACCTATATAAGTATTGTGAAAGTTTTTCAGAATATGATGAGTTCAGACAGTGAAGATGAATTATTATGTACGCCACCAGAGATAAGGGAAGCAACTAATTCTACAATACACAACCTTCTGCCCGAAAAGTCAAAAGACAAATATAAAAATGTATACAAGAATTTTCAAGATTGGTTTGATAAGAAGAAAATTAAATCGTTCACGGAGAATGTCGTTTTGGCTTATTTCAGTCAACCGAGCACTAAATATAAGGCATCCTTACTATGGACTTTCTACTCCATGCTGAGAAGGACATTAAACTTAAATGATGGAGTCAATATTGAACATTTTTCAAAATTACGTGCTTTCTTAAAACGCCAGTCAGAGAAGCACGTTACTAAAAAAGTCAAAACTGAACAGCTCAATAATTTTATAAATGATGCCCCTGGTGAAAAATATTGGGCGACAAAGGTAGATCTCAAAATAATTCAATTGTTTTTATGATTTAGTCAATTATATATTTCAGGTAGCTTTGATAATGGGCATTATGGTGCGTGTCGTGCGGCAGAATTGCATTCTATGAAAGTTTCAGATTTGGAAGATCATGAATCTATTTTCATGGTCACTGTACCAAATACTTGAACAAAAATTTCAAGAAAATTCAGCGTTTCTGGAAATTTCTACACGATAATTAAGAAATATTTGAATCTTCGTCCTTCTAATTTATCCCAAACGATATAATACTACAAATTTCAAAATGGAAAATATCATAATTTCAATTTAAATCCACTTTTCGATTGGAAAGATCTACAGCTCAGCAGTTGATTGAAGGATTTTCTGTGTCGAATTACTATGTTGGAAATGAAAACCATTCAGGGAGCCCTATGACAACAACTAAAAATCATGTTTCAACATTTTTGTGGTGAGTAAGTTTAAAATTGAAATCCTAATTTATTTATAAATTTCATTATTGGTAGGTTTGCCGCAAATAAATGCTGCACTAGAGACGTGGCAGAAAGGTTTGGTGTGGGCCAAACTACAGCTTTAAACCAGATTGAAAGGGTAATGAATTATTTAATAGATATAAGTGCTGAAATAATTATATTCCCAAAAAGTCTTCAAGAGAAAGAAATACTTGCAGAAGAGTTTAACAAGGTGAAAACATATTTTTTTTATTTTTGCAAAAATTTAAATATGCCTTTTTCAGATATCTGGTTTCCCAGGAGTTCTAGGATGTATAGATGGGAGTTATTTTGAAATCCGAACACCTGCTCATAAAATCAGGTCAACATATGTGAATCGCCATGATAAGACATCACTTACATTGCAAGCGATATGTGATTTCAAGGGAAGATTCATAGATTGTTTTACAGGCCCACCAGGAAAAATGCATGACAGTAGAATATTTCGCTTATCATTCATAAGCAACCAACTGCCACAAATATGTGGCGATAATTATCATATATTGGGTGATAATGCATACCATTTAAGTAAATATTTATTGACCCCTTATAAAGATTATGGAACCCTTACCCCAGAACAAAGGGTATATAATGAAAAATTTTCTGCAACAAGGGTGATCATAGAAAATTCCTTTGATATTTTGAAAACATATTGCCGGCAACTACAATTAATGGAATTTCATACAGTTGATAAGATGACAAAATTTATCATTGCCTGCTGCACTTTGCACAATATGTGTATAATGACGACATAATTGAATTTGAGCAAGGAGAACTGTTCGAAATTTACTCTGCAGAGGACAATGATGCAAGACTTCGTCAACTGGGTGAACAAAAAAGGAATTTTATATGTGCCTCTATGAATAGTGTACATTAGAACCATTCTAAAAGCTGATTAATGTATAAATTTTGTTTATTTTGATAGTGTAATACTAAATATACAGTTTAAACTAAAAATATTTTATCGCAAATTAATGTCCAAAGATATGAAAAAAAATATTGCATTTTTCTAAATTAATTCAGTTATACACGAAAAATAAATATATTTCTTGAAAACAATTTGAAGACTGAAAAAATAACAAACTATGGAACAATTTTTGATCTTTCGGTTCTTCGCACAGCCGTCTAACTTTAGGATGCGTTTTATATCTATTTTCGCACTGTTTTTCAGTCTTTATTATGTTTAGAATATTTTAAATATCATCTGCGATTTCCTTCCACATGACTTTTTTGATTTTGAATTTTTTCATGGGTCCCACCAAAGATAAGTACTGTTCGTACTTGTCTAGTAATAATTTTATTTCAGGTACTCCCCAATTATTTTCTGACATAAAATTTGCTATTGCATTTTAATAACCTTACATAGGTACTGCTTACCTGGCATTGAATTTTCTTTTGTAACTCTTTCTTCTACGGTTTTTTTTAGTTCCGTCAATGACAAGGGCGCCGGCAGAAAGATTGTTTCCACCAATCCCCCCCCCCCCCCCCCCCGCGTAACTTTTTTTACGAAAAATAACGAATTACATTTCTAAACTACAATCAGTGGTGTGTTTATTTAATTTAAATACACTGAGAGAACAGTTTATTTGATAAATAATATAAGTCAAAATAAAAAATATTGTTACGAATCTAGAAAGATCTCGAAAACTCGACCAGGAAGTGATAACGTCACGTTATTTCTTCGAAAGAAATGATAAAGTGTAAACTGATACTTTCTCTGGAATGTTCCTTTTGATATTCATTCTCTGAAGGAGCATGATTCATCGTTAAGTAGGTCATGTTCTAGAGTGTTCCGGAAACTGATGAGTAGGGATAAATGCCGCGGCCGCGCGCGTTCTCATCGACGGACAGTCAAGTCAGTTCAGTGTTGCCAATCGGCGGATTTTTATCCGAATTGCGGATTTTTTTGGCTCTTGCGGATTTTTTTCGGATTTAAAAATGATTCGGATTTTTTTATATTGTACAGTCTCAAAGATTTTCTGTGGGAATTGGATGATTGATAGAAAAAATATTTTATATATTATGTCGTGGAATATTTCTTCTAGGGACTGGGAAAACCACGTAAAAAAAAGTCTTCAAATAGAAAACTTCAGAAGTGGTGCGAAAACGTGTGCGTTTAATTTAAAATACAACTTTCTTACGATTTGAATATTCTTTTGTAGAGAATTTTACGATCTGCAAACTTTCTTGAGGTTCACAAAAATGTATGGCGGGATCAACAGGTATTTTTGAAATAATATTTTTTATATGTCATAAATTGATTAAAAATCAATTACCACTTGTAGCACTAGAGATTATTCACATTAAAAAATTAATTGAAATATTCAGAAAAAATAAGCATGTTTTTTCGTTTCTGAATTATTTAGTTGATCTATGAACGAGCGGATTTTTTTCGGATTAAATAAAGGAGCCATCGGATTTTTTCGGATTTTTTGGCACAAATTTCGGATTTTTCCGTGAATTACTATTGGCAACACTGAGTCAGTTACTGCCAGCCTTGCAACTAAGCACGTTCTTCGAGCGACGTAATATAAATAAACCGTTGTGAAATAAATATAGCGCACGTAAATTCTTTTCGTGTGTATATAGTAGTTTTTTTAGTTATTGTTAGTACTTAATTGTGTAAATAAATATTAGTTAAATAAATTAGTACGTAAGAAAGTACGCCGTTTTTGATAATTATGAGTGACATAAGACGTTTCTTTAACAAGAACTTCGTCGAGAAGCGCAAGCTTGACGATACAAACGATAGTCAACCTACTACTACAGTTTCTAGTCCAAGTCCCAGCACAAGCCACGATCAAGATACAATCCGGCCAGAAAATACCACTGATAAAACTTTCTTAAATGTTCATTCAATCGCCTCGATATTGGGATGTACACAGATTCCACCATATTGGTTGATGAGGAACTTCGTCTAAAGTTGTTGGAAGAGCCTTGGACTCCTAATCAAACGTATGATTTCAAGAAAGATGGAAACTCTGAAGCTAAACGTGATAAACGTCTCTTTAGATTGGAATGGCTCAAGACTTATCCATGGTTGGCATATTCAGCCATTGCAAAAGGACCTTTTTGTAGAGTGTGTGTCCTATTTCGACCTCCAGTTCATCGTGGTCTTCAAGGGCAGTTTATCCTTCATCCTTGTCTCAAATATCATAAATTCAATGAAGTTGCACAATCTCATGCTAAGTCCCAGTGGCACATCAATGCAACAGCTTCTTCCATACATTTTCAAAATGTAATGAAAAAAAAAACAACTCGGTATTAATGAAGTTCTGGATACAGCATATCACAGAAAAATTGAAGAAAATAGGGATAAGCTTCGGTCAATTACTTCAACCGTTTTATTTATTGCTCAGCACGAACTTCCGCTTAGAGGGAAAAAATGATGAAGGCTCAGTCTTTACAGATATGTTTCATTTCCGAGTTGAATCTGGTGATCAAGTTTTGAAGAACCATTTAGAGTCTGGGCCAAAAAATGCTTTGTACATATCGCATCAAATTCAAAATGAGCTGATTCAAAGCTGTGCAGATGTTCTCAAAGAACAGATAATCTGCGAAGTTAAAAGAGCATCTGTTTTTTCTGTGTTGGCTGATGAGACTGCAGATATTAGCGGAGTTGAGCAATTATCCATTGGTGTTCGGTATTTGCGTCGCGATGAAGGAACGAAGCAGTTAAAACTATGTGAAGAATTTTTGGGTTACACCCCTTTGAAAAAATTAGATGCAGTGTCAATCGCAGAAACAATCATTCAATTTCTGAATGACTGTAGTTTCGATTTGTCGCGACTTGTAGGTCAAGGATATGACGGTTGCTCTGCGATGGCTGGTAAGGAAGACAGTGTTCAAAAACTGATTAGAGACAAGTATCCTAAGGCAATCTATTTTCATTGTGCCCGTCATATATTGAATCTCATCATTAATGACTTGAACAATGTTAAAGAAGTTCGAAATGCCATTGGCACAACGAAGGAAATAATCAACTTTTTCAGAGAGAGCACCTTGCGACGGTCTTTGATTCCTAATATCCCCCTGTTTTGTGAAACACGTTGGTCGGCAAAATATAAAAGTATTAGAATATTTTCTGATAATTTTTTGGTAATTGTCCAAGCATTAGAAAAGCTTACAGATGACAGTGGAAACAAGAACACAAAGATCAAGGCTCATTTACTGCTCACCGCTGCCACAACTTCGACTTACATTTTGACGCTTTTAGTGATTGCTACTTACTCGGCCAAACTCGAACCTGTATGTAATCAGTTACAGCAAGTAAACATAAACATTAAAGATGTAAATGCTCATGTAATTAAACTGACAGACCTGCTTCAATCCCATCGAGACAATGCTTGTGAAGAGTTTTCAGTCATCTTCAAAAAAGCGCAATCGATTTGCCAGGATCTAAATGTTGAATGTCTAAATGTTGAACAGTCACGATTAGCTGCAAGGCAAGCTCACACATCTAATTTTCCTTCTGAAAACGCAGAAGAATATTTTAGGAGATCCATTTTCATCCCCTATTTGGATTCTATTATATCTTCGTTACGAACCCGTTTTTCTTGTACACAAGGGAAAGCATTTTCACTTCTGCAACTTCACCCACAGGATATGAATAAATTGGACAAGGTATCATTTTTAAATGTTGTGGAAAACATTAACAATCTATATGGTGATATTCTTCCGAACTTGACCGCCTAAGCTACTACGTGGTATGAAATGTGGAAAAATAAAGAAATTACAAACAAAATTGCCAATTGCATGACTTTAATTGATGAGGCTACTACATTTTATCCAGCTGTATCCGAGGCACTCAAGATTGGCATGACACTTCCTGCGACAACCTGCAGCATTGAACGGTCTTTCAGCACATTAAGACGCGTCAAGATTTGGAATCGATCTACAATGAGTAATGAAAGACTAAGTGGATTATGCATGCTTAGTGTTCACAAAAAAAGAGTGAATGATTGTCCAAAATTTATTGATAAGGTTGTAGACAAGTTTGGACAGCAGGAGAGAAGAGTTGCATTGCTGTTTTAAAATAAGTTTGTTCTAAGTAAATATATCAAATTTGTATTTTCTATTCTGTTTTCTATTGTTATGTGCATTCTAATAAAAAACATTACGCAAACAATTTTTTTATTATCAAAAAACCATTTTTTTCTCGAGAAAATTTTTTTTTTCAAAAGCCAGGGGGGTGCATGTGCACCTCCTTGCACCCTCCTCCCGCGCCCATGGTCAATGATCTAAATGGAATGTTTGCAAAGACATAGCAAATTTTAATGTATTATCAAAATAAATAAATGTGTGAAGTGAAATGTGGCCGTCAGAGATCTTTGGTTGGAGTGCACTGATTAGAGATTTCGTTTTCCGGTTCATTTGTCAAAATGTAAATTCCTCGGTTAACCTATAAAAGCGCATGAGGTCACATGTTGCACTCAGTGCGCACTTGCACTGATGAAGCAGAAAACGCTATACGTTTACGAGATATGCACTGACCTAAGGCAGGGTTGAACCATGATTGCAGGGTCAAAATAGTGGGTCATGTAAACTAGGTTTACGTGACATGCACTGGCCTAAGGCAGGGTTGATCCATAATTACAGGGTCAAAATAGTGACTCATGAAGACTACGTTTACGTGATATGCACTGACCTAAGGCAGGGTTCAACCATGATTGCAGGGTCAAAATAGTGAGTCATGTAAACTACGTTTACGTGATATGCACTGACCGAAGGCAAGGTTGAACCATGATTGCAGGGTCAATATAGTGAGTCATGTGAAGTAAGTTCATACTATATGAGGTAAGTACAAGTTTCAAATACTAAGCAAGATATGAAATTATGGTTGAGTAAATAATAATAATAATAATAATATACTTTATTGTTCCCTCGGAAAAATATTCCATGAACAATACAGAAAAAAAGAAAAATTAACAAAATGTGATATCATCAAATAACAAGGCTTTAATGAACCGAATCTTTAGAAACTAAATTAACTCAAGTAAAGGAGCAAAAGAAAGTGAATCCTCGAAAATAAAACACATCTATTCGCGAGTTGAGTAAATAATGTGAGATGTTTGATGAAGTACATACTAAGAGGTACTAAGGTCAAATCTCAAGCATAAAAATGGGAGTTGGAATGTCCGATAGGCCCACTGAACCATAGTTTTATTGATTAAAAGTAATCTGCTGTAAGAATGCTGTAGATGGAATGAAGTTGAAGAAGAAAGCAGAGATGAGTACGATGAATTGCACTGTTTATTGTGAGGGAAAACAAAGCCGTTTGTCGTTCCCTCATGAAGGTAATAAAACCAGTGCACCTTCAAATACAATTCATACAGATTTATGTGGACCGATGGAGAGCATTTCTCTTGGTGGTTCGAAATATTTCTTAATGTTTATTGATGATTTCAGTCCTATGATAACAGTTTATATATTATCTAGAACACAAAGAAGGAGTTGAAAATATGTTGAACAGAAGAATCGAGATATTGACGAGTGACAATAGCAAAGAATTTTGCAATCTTGCATTCGAAGATTACTCGAAGAAGATGGGTATAAATGGATTGAGCCAGAGAATGAACATGGCAGTAGTTGAGAAGGCTCGATGTCTCCTATATGGAGGTAACCTAGACAAGAGGATTTGGGCTGAAGCAGTGCATGCTGCTGTTTATTTACTGAATGGGTTAGTCAAAACAAATTTGAATTATCGATATCAGTTATGGACAGCTACCAAACCAGATTGAGAACACATCAGGATATTTGGAAGTACATTCATGATTCACATTCCCAGAGAGAAGAGACAAAAAATCTAATAAATGTATTATTGTAGGTTTCTCAGAAGATGTCACAAGAAAAGTGTTGCAGGGAATAATGCCTGGGAACCTTGTGAACCCTCCAGTTGATGGGAAAATTGTGAAGTGTAAGTGGGTGTTAAGAAAGAAAATTTATAGTCAAAACAAAGTGTGATATAGTGCGCGATTGGTAGCGAAGAGTTGCTTGCAGAAATACGGAGTGGACTATGAAGAAAATTTTCCAAAAGATTTCAGACATCATAGTACTTTAAGCGTCACTGCCTCAACACCAAACTGAAAGTGAGCGGAAGAAACAATATAATCCGCAAGCTGACAAGCTTGGGGAGGCCAACCCGAGGTCTTCAAAACTTCAGACTAGCTCTATGTCACTCCGCAGGCGAGTATGCATGCCCGGCTCTGTATAGCAGTCGATCGCACGGTACAGAACGAATTTTGTCGGTGTATTAGTTCTAGTAGATTTCGTTATGATATATTGAACAAAATGAACGGAAATAAAAGACCTAGTGGTGCCGAGTTCCGAAAAAGAAAAAAACAAGAAGATGAAAAAGTGAAAAAACTACCAAAGATCGACACGTTTTTAAAAAAAACGGGATTTTGCTGATACTTCTAAAAGTCAATCACGTGACGATGGTGTTGGTGAGAGTGAATGGGGGGTAAAACATCCATGTCAGAAGAGATCCACGCATCGAATTTTCTTGCCGATAACCAAAATTCAGAAGTTCACCAAAACGTGAATAAGCCTGCAGATTTAAATATTACATATATCGCCCCTTCTACATCAGCAACCGGCGTAAGTAGTACAGTACAAGAAAATACTGATGACATAGGTATAATCTGTAATGATGGTGGAGTAGTGAAGATATTATGAATAAAGATGAATTGAAATCTCGGATTTTGAACTCCGAACCGTGTAGACCTCAAGGGCCATTCCCTAAGGACATTAAAACAAATAGATCCTTTTCAAAAGATTATTATTTTTTCGAAAAAAAAAAAACTGGTCAAAAAATTGAGCGCTTATGGCTTTGCTACTCCCCGTCTTTAAATGGAGTGTATTGTGAACCATGTTATGTTGATACCCCCCTGAGTTAAGAGTCGGTTATATGTGTCAAAGCGGAAGCATCCAACTTCACACATTCAAGTCGAAATTAAACATAGTACAGTAGGCGATAATCCGGCTCGGTAGTCCGGCACTTTGAGACTCAGGTAACCCGCTCTATAATCCGGCATTTTATACAGCTGAACGCCGGACTACCGAGCAGTTCGAGTAGTTTCTCCCGCTCGGTAGTCCAGACCTAACCTCGACAGTGGTGTCATGTATTTGTTTTTTCTTGTTTCACAGCGTCCCTTGACAGAATAGCGGTCAAATTTCGCGAAAGTTGAATAGTGGTGAAAATCATATGAAGTTAGCTTTCTTTTCCTGTACAAATTCGATAATCCGGCATGAAGGGAAAAAGTCAGGTGCCGGATTATCGAGCACCTACTGTAAATAAAAAAGTGTATCATTGTTTCTAATTCATCTTCCAAAAAATTGAGCACAGATATTGGTTATCACACATCATTTCAAACATTCATCAAATAACGAAGAAGACAGTACCGCCAGTCTACAGCAGCCCATCAGATCGAAGTTCGAAGTTTACGAGGATTCATAACAAGGGATAATCGTAGTGGGTCACTTACGGCCGTTTTCAACAAACAACCGAAGATAGCCGATAGAGCTCTATCTTCGGTTTTGCCGGCCTTCTATCGGTACTAATATCTATCTATGGTTTGCATTTCACAATCATGGTTGACCCATATCTAGGTTAAAGCAAGGATAGGACCTCTTGAGTTCTGACCTCAGTCCATAGAATTTGCTTTATTCATTTTATTTTTGGATTAATCAATTGCATATTTTTGTATTATTAATATGAATGAATGTCGAATAGGATTGTAATTATTAATTCAAATTTTGTTGTTTTTTCATTTTCATCATTTTTCGATTAAAGAATAGGTAGTTGTCTATTGATTTTTCTATGTTTAGAAATTTGGTTAGAAAGGTAAAGTTAGTTTCCTGTTTCTTGACCATTATTGTTGTTGTTGAGCAGTTTGGTGAGGTGATTCTTGTGAGTTAGTTTTCATGAAGATTGTGAGAGTATTTAGATAATTTTAAGTTTTATTAATTTTCATTTACTAGGAGAAGAATGAGTGCAACCGTAAGTACCTACAAATTCAGGATGTTTTGCTTTTCAGTTTAAATTTTTAATGCCAAGGACTTTAACTCCTCTATTTCCACATCTGTTAAAAATGTGCAGCAGTTGGGGTTGAAGTGGGAAAATCTTAAAAAAAGTGCACGAAATCGAGCTGCTAATATAAGGAGTAGCCGCATGAAGGTTTGTAAATATTATTTTCTGAAAAATTAATCTTGAAAAAATATGTTAAATGCTTAGTTGATGGCTTCCAATTTATATTTAATGGAACTATAAATTTTTTATTAGAGCTATTTTTAATTATAGAGGTAGTTCTGCCTATATTTGACCGAACAGTTGCATTTTTTATACTTCAAGTTGTTATTTCTATTCTTATTGGATTTATAGTTTTATTTTTGAAGAGTAAGAAAAAGATCTCTAAAAAGAAATCAAGATATTGTATTTTTGTTTTAGAGTACATGAACTTGAATTGTAAAATATTTGCAAGCAGTATCTACTCCCGGTTATACCGGTAACGAATATGGCCTTAAAAATATTTGAATTCTTCGTTCAATTCTATTCTAACTTGATTTATGATATGCGGCAATTGCGCAACCACTTCAAGCGATTGTTGAGTTATAAACTCAACATGATACCAAGGCAAGACAAATTTGTTTCATTTCCATTGATTCCACTCAAATGAGAAATGAATTTTAAAATAAATTCTATTTCTTTTTGCCCCTTATTAATTTATTATTTGGTGATATCACCTCAGTTCCTGCAGCCATTGATGAGGTATGCATGCAATAAGACGGTATACACTGTTGATATAGAGTCAATATAAATTAATTAAAATTCTTAAATGTTTTCATATCATTATTTCATATTCCTGCTATTACCATATTCAGTTTTTAGAAAAACGAGCCATTTCATGTTCTATCTATATAAATGAATCTGAGGTTGTTGCAGTGGTGAGAAATATGAAAAATAGGTCATCATTTGGGCATGATCAAATTCCATTGTCAGTAATAACGGTATCTCTAGATAATAGGTTTGTTCCAACTCAAGAGTTGACCGTACAATGCATCGTCAGGATTCTGCGCAATAGATAAAAGTGTGTTCTAACTGAAAATGTATCGTTTGGGAACGGTTTCGTTTTTGTTCCATCCTGCTTCGGGATCGTGAGCGGAACGGTTTTGTAATCGTCATTTCGATCCCTGGTCTGGAGCAAGGACTGTTTGGACTGTCTTGCGCAGTCCTGTGTGCTTTTAATTTAAAAGACCGTCACAGTAAGAGTAAGCACGTGTTTCAGTTTGAACAGCAAGCAGAGTCTCTGGAGTAAGCACAAAATTCCAAATAATTTGTTAGTGAAGTACAATTTTGTTATCCGTTTTCCCATATTCGATGAAAAAATTTCTATCGGTAAAGGGGTTTATGTTCTGGAAGGATTTTATTAGTATTAATTCGTGGTTAAATTGCAGGTATCAAAATTTCAACATGGATGATGAGGGAATTAGTGATGTAGAATTCACTGCTTCAAGTTCAGAAGATGATGACCTAATGCCGTATGAAAATAAAGTCAAGAATGAAAATTATTTAGGTAGACTTTTGGAACTTAACAATTTCATGCGTTTAATGTGATTTTTTTCAGAGGAAACTGTTCCCACATATACAGAGAGCGACTTTTTCACACACTTCAGATTATCCAAGGAAGTGACATTTGAAATAGCTAATAAATGAAAGAAGTCGATACTACTGTGATCGTATGGGATATTATGGAAATATTTCTGCTATTAATCAAGTAAACCAATCATTTGTGGAATTACTTCTTCTGATTTCTGTATCTTGAACTGAACGTAATTTATTTTTTAGACGTTAATCTACCTCTGGTATATTGGACATGAGACGGCTAGTATCAGAGATGTTGCCGACAGATTTAATATTTCTCTTAGTTCTGTTGCAAGAATTATAAGAAGAGTGACGTTTTTCTTAAGCAATTCATCAACTGAAATAATAAAGTGGCCAAATGAAGCAGAGAAATGCATATCAAATCAATTTTTCACAAATCGTGGTTTTCCAATGGTCATTGGAGCAATTGATGGGACACATATTAAAATTGATAAACCAGAGGATGATCCCGAGTACTATATAAACAGGAAAGGATACTACTCTATTCAGGTAAATGAGGATTTTCTTTGTAGCAAGTTTCATTGATTCTATTCAATTGTCAGGTGCAAGTTGTGTGTGACCACAGGATGAAAATAATTGATGTATTTCTTGGTTATCCGGGGTCTGTTCATGACAGTAGAGTTTATCGACAATCAATGCTCGGAAGATCACTTCACGAGAAATGTGGCAGATATTTCCTGCTTGGTGACAGTGGATATCCTCTGGATATTAATCTAATGACGCCATTTAAAAATCGAGGCAATTTAAATCGAAGTCAGCAGCGATATAATGTAGCCCTATCATCAAACAGATATGTGATTGAACATTGTTTTGGTGTACTGAAACAAAAATTTAGACAAATGTATCATGTCAAATTGAGAAATATTCGTTTAATTTGTCATTTTATCAGAGCCGCTTGCTGTCTGCACAATATAGCTCTTGAAGATAATTTCCCTATAGATGACCCTGTAGCAAATCATCCCGATATGATGATGAAGAAGAAAGTGAGGATGTGGCAGCCAATCAAGAAACTCAAGCAATAAGAAATCACATTGTAGAAACATATTTCACATAAATAAAATTTCATTAGCTTATAACCTATATATATATTTATATATTTAAATAGACAGTCTCCTTTTCACAGCACAAAATATCATATTCATTCAAAACAAAAAAAAAGAATAACAGTCATTTTATACACTACTTAATAAATCTTTTAAAAAACTTAAACCTATGTATTTTTAAATAAGCAGCCATTTCTTCACAGCACAAATAAATAAAGAAATAAATTTGTTGTATAAAAAAAGGGATAATCATTGCCTTAGTAAACTATTTGTCAAGTTTTTTTTCATCAGAAGAGTCCTTCTCTCGATCAATTCATTCCTCTTCTGTATGGCCTTCAATTTCTCTCTTTCAATCTGGAGACGCTTTTCTTGATAGACCTTGCGGTCTAGTCTCATTTTTTCCATAATTGATGATCTTTTTTTGACAACATCAGGCTTCTTTAATTGTTTTTTCACTCCGTTAGTACTTCTGTTGTTATTAATTTCTATATTCTCATTCTCCATCGGCACAGTCATTGTTGTTTGTTCCTCAATGGCCATTTCGATATTTTCATCCACAGTACTACTGTCTAGTAGAATTTCTGGGTGAACGTTCCTTTTGTTTTGAAATATTTCGTCCATTTCCTGTTGGTATTCAAAATATTTCCGACCTCTTCCTGTATTAAAAATGTAGCATTAAATTATTTATTCATGAATATAAGTGAGAATTTTTTATAGTTCCTCTCGAGAACACGCCATCTGTTTTGGCAATTACTCGGGGTTACAGGTATTTGGTTCTCATTCAGGATTTTGGCAATTTTTTCCCATATTGCCTTAATGGATTTGAATTCATGAGTTCCAATTGAATCTTTAAATGTTCCATATAAATCTATTAACATATTTGTTTCTTTCGTATTCCATTTGAAATCCTGCTTGCATTTATTGGGTTCTGCAAATTCAATTAATTCTGAACTTGAACTGGGGCCAGCTTGTTCCATTGAAGGACCAGGAGCATAAATTATATATTCTTGGTAACCTATTTTAAATAAAGCAGAAGTCAGTTGAAAAAACAAATAAATAAATTTAATACTCACAAAGATCTTCGTTTATTGTTTGATCCATTTTGTTTTTCAGAAAATAAGTATATACTATAGTATAATATAGCAGAGACTCTGTATATAGGTACTTTCACGCGGCCTGTTGTATCGCAAAAAGTTCTGTCCATAGAGAAAATAAAAGAAAAGGTTCTATCTAACAGCTGACTACAGCGCATATGGTCAACAAACAGCCAAAAATTCGTTCCAACTCTTCCAAACATGTTCCTCGGTTCTTGTACGGTCAAAATTTAGACATGCGCATAAGATCGATTACTAACAGTTTCGTGACCGTCAAATTACCGTACAAAAGTCAGCTGTTGGAACAAACCTAATATTGTGAGACCCTTATGTATCATCTTAAATGAGTCATCCACAACTGGAATATTTCCAGATCAGTTAAAGATAGCAGTAGTTAAGCCGTTGCATGAAAAAGATGATTCCGACAATTTAAAAAATTATAGGCCAATCAGTCTG
>JAVSIQ010000245.1:0-85187 GCA_038502775.1 Hippodamia convergens
TATTATTGATCATTTGGGAGTATCATAGCGAATTTTATGTTACGTTATTATTTGAGATTCAAATTATTTTTGTTATGTTTAGAGAGAATTTTATTTGAGTTCGTGAGAATCATATTTGAGGTAACATGGCGAGAGATGGCCTTTCACTTCCCCGTGGTTCTTGCTGGACAATTAATTGAATAAATTTAAATTCGCTTTGATTTCAATTTTGTTTTTCATTTATATTCAATTCATTGAATAGTAGGGCATACTTTTACTTTTTTTTCAGATATTCATCGGAAAACACATTTATCAACATCAGGAAATGAAATGATACGTCGATCATCGTATCTCTCACGTAAAGCAATATACCTCCCGAAACTTCGTCTTTTGCGGCGTTGCCGCTTGAGGCGCCGGGCCAGGGGATTTAGAAGGCCATGGTTCGAGGCACTTGACGCTAGGACGCTAGATTTCTTGAGAGTTAGCAGGTGTCAATTTCAAGAGTCGAGATACATGAGGAATATTAACTTGAAGGTCTTAGGTCTAGCGGGAAAAGAGTTCAGGGGGTACTTCGGGAAAAATAGACAGTCGATTAGAGGATTTCGAGGGAGTCGATCAGAGAACGGGAAGAAGGTCAGTCAGAACGTGGAGTATTAATTAGACGAGGTTCCGAAGAACCGATTAGACGAATTTTTCGACAAAGTGATTAGACGGACACAAGTCGGAAGTTAGACGTTAGACGAAATATAGGGACGCGATTCTTAGACTAAGCGGAATAGACGGAAGCTAGTTCAGAGGTCGTTAAACAAGATTTATAGGACAAAAACATCATAGACGTGGCTTCAGTGACTGAAATCCCGAGTTCTTGTTGTCAGTGTTTTTATTCCTTCTATTCATCTTTTCATTAAACATTTTATGAAACTACCTGGCGCCTAGTACTTTCCCTAGACACATGAATATATACATGTTCGACGGCCTATCAGGCGTTTCTGGCGAACTGGATCTATTTGAAATCTGAAAAATGGGATTATATTCTTGTTTGCTATTATTTACCGATATAAAAAATTCTTGGAGCCTGACCACTTTCAGTTATACAGTTCTGTTTTATGTTCTCGAATTTGATAGAGTATGCCGTTCTGAATATATTCGTACTCAAACTGATGCATTCGTCGAAATACTTTCCAAAATATCGAGAATGAACTGAAGAAGAAAGGGAGATAAGTGTATTCGGTGTCATGTTCGTTTATTCCTAACCTAGATATTGTGAGCACAAACTGTTTTTTACATTTTGAAGGCGCAGACTATTTGAATATGGTTCATTTTCAGAATTTTGAATAACCGGTCACAGGGTGTTCCAAATGTTGGTTCAAAAATAGGGTTCAAAATTGGTCATAAACTTTTCTTTTTTCAAAATAAGAACAATATTTTTTATGATTGCGTTGGATTCTGCGAAGGAAAAATGATGATAATATCCCAACATGTTGATGCTCCTGAAAATTACTAATTCTTGAGTTATTCAGGATTTTCTGTATCTATTCATGAATTCTGTTTCTACATCAATAATGATAATTGAATTCAGAGAAGAGAAAGTCAATAGTAAGTTATTAGAGTAATTCATCTTCTATGACCAAGGTCATTGGTGATATGAAACAGATATATAATTTGACGGTACGTACGATATGAAATCAGGAATCCTGAATAACTCAAGAATGATCGATTTTAGGAGCATTAACATGTTGGGATATTATCATCATTTTTCTTCACACAATCCAACGCAATCATAAAAGAATAAAGTTCTTATTTGAAAAACGAAATTTTTTAACCAACATTTGAACACCCTGTGACGGGTTTTTCAAAATTCTTCGCCTTCAGAAATGTCAAAACGGTTTGCGCTTACGATATCTAGGTTAGGAATAAACAATCATAATACCGAATACACTTATCTCCCTTTTTTTCTTTAGTTTTTTCTCGATAGTTTGGAAAGTATTTCGACGAAAGCAACGATTTGAGTAGGACTGTATTCAGAATTGCATACTCTATCAAATTCCAAAACGAAAAAATGGAAAAAAATGAATTTTTTTTTCACTAGCAGTATAACTGAAAGTGGTCAGGCTCCAAGCATATTTTAACCCATTTCGGCCAAGGATTGAAATAATGAAAAAATGAACATTTTCTTGACGATTCTCATTTACTTGTACACCTATTAGAACAAAAATACAAAGAACAAAAATTTCACATTATTCGAAACACATAATACATGAGGGGGTCGCAGACGACGCTTGGCCGAAAACACTAGCGAACGTGGTAGCCCCTGAAGCACTCCGGAGGCAAGTGCACATCACATTTTTCACACTGGTATAATGTCCTCATATCCATTGGATTCGTATAATGTAGTGGCGAACGTTATCATACGTGTATGAGTTTGTTGGGAAGATGCTGATTGTGGACCCAACTCTGAATTAGGACGTGCTTGGCACGAATCAAACTTAGTCAAATCACGCACGCGACATTAGATAGGAAGTCTATTAGCGGAATCGCTTTTTCATTGACACGATTATTGATTTTCCATGCGTTTACTACGGCATTTCGCATTGCATTTTCAAATAATGGCCACCACCACTTTTTGCCTCTAACGCCAATTCTGTAGTTGGCAACACCATTATCGTGTAAATCAACAAGCTCCCATGTATCGATTGTATTCAAATATCATGGAGGCTGGTCGATGAGTACTTTTCCTTTGCTTCCTTTGAAAATCGTTTCAATTTTTTTCATAGGATTCATGTTCAAATAATTGCTTGTGACAATCACCAACGAGTTATCATTCCATTTTACTACCAACAAGCCTGACCTGGGATCGAACGCAGAATCGGATGCCCCCTTCCATTTTTTTTTTAACTCTTTTTGGTAAGGGGAGGACATTTTTTCAGGTGGTTTTCCCACACAGTGCCTGTCGCTTGAAAGCCCTTCTTTGTGAGCTCTTGAAATAAACCAAATGAGGAAAAAAAATTGTCAAAATAAACCGAATACAAACTGGGATTTTGCACAACGGAGAGTAAATCTAGCACGATGCTGCAACCAATTCCAAATCTGTTGTAATGCTGAACCCAGCACCACCATATGGAAGAAATTTGGTATGAACATTGAGCCAATCAGATGAGACGAACGACGCGTCAGCAGCGTTTCATGTTGACACCGGTACAGGAGAAAGATTAGGTTTCCGGCAAGAGGTCGCTCACACTCTCCACATCACAAGTTCAGAAACCACAGTCGTCCTGATTCCCGTTGTCAACTCCATTTCATACATTTCATTCTGAGATAGATACGTTTTGAAATGTATCAACAAAAAATAATATTTTTTAATATTTCATCCCAACAAAAACAGAACACTTTCGAACTTCTAAAAAGCTGAAATTGGCGAACTTTGAAATAGTATATGACCAACAAAATTCATTTTAGTGGGTCCAAAAAAATTTGCGTTCTTCCCCAGAATGACCTGAAGCAAATAATAACACGAGTCGTTAATAAAAACAGTTATATGTAATATAAAAAAATTATGGAAGTTGGGCGTCGTATACGACCTCTTGGCTGAAAATGGGTTGAAACGGAAGATAATGGCAAGCAATAATAAAATCCCAATTTTCAGATTTCAAAAAGGTCCAGTTCTCCAAAATGGCCTAATAGGCCGTCGAACTTGGTACACCCTGTATAATTAATACAAGTAAAGTACGCGAGAAGAGAAAATTTTTATTTTTCTCTTTCAATTCGACAATTTCAATCCTCCCCAAATTCGATGTGAATTTTACAGGATGTTCGATGCGTAACTGTACGAACATAATAATAATAATAATAATAATAATTCATTGATCCTTTAAGACATCGAAGATGTATAGGACATGTCAAAAAATATAAATACATACATATGCAAGTTAATACAAGAAAATTTCTAAATTATTGTCGGAATAATACTCCCCTAAACTATAATAAACATTTTTCAACAGAATAGCAGAATAGCTTTAACAACTGTTTTAAACTTTTTTACAGTAAGAGATTGGATCACACTTCGGTAAATGATTAAATAATTTAACACACTGGTAAAATGGAGACTTTTCAAATTTAGTCGTTTTATGTTGGGGTACAAATAAAGTTCTATCATTTCTGGTCTTGTAGCTGTGAAAGACAGATAACCTGGAGAAGTGCAATTCATTCTCCTTCACATATACTAAGCATTCAAGATGAAAATAGATGGTAATGTTAATACACCATGATTTAAAAAAGGGGTCTACAGGAAGAGCGAAGTGGGATATCGAATATCAACCGCAAAATCCGTTTTGGAGTATAAAAACTCTACTAACATCTGTGGAGTTGCCCCCATAATAAAATGTTATAAGACAAATGACTGTAGACAAGGCTGTAATAAACGTTCAGCAATGTACTCATGGGGTACTGTATTTCTGATCCTGGATATTGCATAGTATGAGTGTTGAGCTTTCTGCATAATGAATCAACATGTGTTGACCATTTGAGGTTTCGATCTATATGAATCCCGAGAAACTTAGTGCAGTCTTTGGAAATTATTGTTGTATCACGATAACCAAATACCAACTATGAGAAAGATAACTCAACAAAGTGGACGTTATTTCGACTTCCCAATGTTCTATAAATTTCTTCGAGCTTACTGAGATGTGGTCCATTTTTCCCCCTCATGCAGGATAAGATACCTCAAACCCTAAAATACGTCAACATAAATAACACCATTCAATTCACCTGCTCATGAAATATCCAAGACCATCAATCAGATCATAACAAGACAAATCAATTATAAGTCACTCCTGTCTAAAATGAACTCAGTTGAATAAGTCGATGATATTAACTCTATCAAGCTCGATTCAAACAACAAATATATTTTAGTGTCATTTGATATTGTATAAATCTTTATACGAATGTCCCAGTCGCAGAATCCCAAACTCTTCTCTAGTATAGTCGATAATTTTAACATAATTCCGAAGACATACATACACTTATGCAGCTAATAAAACTTATCACAAAACAAAATTTCTTCAACTTCAAAATTAACATCTACAACATGACAGATGGTTTGCCCATGGGTTCACTCTTGAGCGGTCTTCTAGGTGACAATATATATAGACCACTCAGAATCTCAGATTCATTCATACTCGTTGTCTCAAAAAAATAGCTCTTTGGAGAAGATACGTTGACGGCATTTTCCGCATTTGGTGTGGAACCATCGAGAAACTAGACACCTTTCTCAAGTTCATCAATTCACTATCTCCCAGACGGCACAGAAATATTCCATGCATATTCAATGAATATACCGCTGGCATATTGAGATATTCCAAACATATTCCAAATCTCCCAGGGCATAAGCCTGGCAGATAGCAGGAATATCCAAGGTCACCATGAAACATCTGCCAGGAATATCCCATGATCTTCAAAAATATATCCATGGCATATGCCATACAGATTCATCTATGAATAATCTCCCTTACATATATGCTGGCAATATCTTTTTATCTCCTGATTTGTCCATGCCATATGCTGGTAATATCTTTGTATATATTTAAAATATATGTAAATTTTTTGTAGCGGTACTAAATAATAATGCATTGATTAGATTGTTTCAAAAAAATTTATAACAGTTTTAAGAATATTTTGTACAATAACAATAATTAACAAAATTATCACATTAAATTATAAAAATGAACATAAAGTAAAAATATAAATCAACTAGGTATTTTACAAAACAATACAAGGCATATGAACTAAGAATAAGTAAAAATTAACATTTGATGAATTAAACTAAAAAATAGGGAAAACACAATGAGGTAATATTTTAAATGATATAAATATTGAACTGTGAACTTCAATTATTTGGTTTGTGAACTAGAGGCGATTCGAGATTGACTGGTTCTTGGTTGGTTCATAGATTGGTCCGTCAGTTTTGGACCAACCGCATTCGAATGACATTCTGGTGACGTCTCAAATCAGATGTTTCTCCAAAATTTGAACAGAATTCGAAAGCGCAGTTCGTTTGACGTTGTCATTTATGAACGAGTGGGTCAACCGTTAACCAACCAAAACAGCCATTCGAAATCGACTCATCAGATTATGGGTCGGTTTCACAAATCGAATTACTCGTTTTGAAATTTCTACGAATCGTGGTGGCTCCAGTTAATTAAACGGTACTAACAAAGTTTTGTGAAACCAACCTTATATCTATATATCAGCACCTCAGAGGTAAAGTGTGTTAAGTCACATTTTTTCAGACATGACCTATCTAGAATATTGGATTCACATTAGTAAATTCTAGCTAGTGGAACACATTTTTGACTCCCTAGGTTTATGAAGACGCTAAGTAATGGCAGTACACATTCTTTGAAACAATTATCGAACTGAAAAATCTCTCATTTGTCTAATTTTGATATTGTGACTTGACACACTTTACCTTTGGGGTGCTGATATAAATATCCGTGTTTATAACATCTCCCAGCCTTCCAATTCCCAGTCTCCAGCCCCTTCTATCAACACCCATTCTTCGGTCTCTCAGACATCGTCTTCTGTATGCCGCTCATCCAGGTAGCTTTTGGTCTTCCTGGCCTTTTTCCTTCTCTATTTCACAGCAAGTTGGGAATTCTTTGATTTTTTTTGGCCCTGAAAAAAACCAGTGATTCTAAGATTTTCAAGATAAGAGGCTGTCTACTGCTATAGTAATAGTGGAATCTGTTCTGATTATTTAATATTTATAAACTTACTTTGAATTTTAGTAGGCAGTGTTGGCAATTTATATCGAGACAACCTTCCTTCTCGAAGACGATCCCTCTTTTTGATTTTTAGGGCCTAAATCCGTATTGATGCCACTAATATTTTCGACCTGTACAGCCTTTTTGCTTGCAGGAACAAAATTACAATATACAGCTTGGGAGACTTACTACACCTGAGAAGCTCCTCCACTCATGCTCTTGTAGTTTTTACGTTCGGATTGAAAGCAAATTTTGGTTAAGCTATCTGCACAACGTGGAGCATTTTTCAGTAACAAATTTAGTACTTTCATTCTGTTTAACAACCTCTGGAAATATTTTAAAACATAAAATGGGTTTTATGATCACTGAAATTATTTATATTTTACCTTTGAGAACATTGCACAATTTTATTAGGGATGAAAAGTTAGTTTTTGCCTTTTTCCCAACCCAACTAAAATATAGGAAATATCACTTCCTCACTGTAAAGTCCTCAATTCTTTGACCTGAAAAAACGTAAATACACATAACCAAAGATAAAGCACTGACAAGTGATTGGCATATTACGAAAACCTTTTTCAAGCATTCCAAATATATAAGAGTACCTACCAACGCTGATTTGATATTCACGCTCCTACAGTCATGCTCTTGTCTGCCTGTCTTATCTTTTATCATGTGCTCGGCTGCATCACAAACTATTTATCACATAATACTCAAACAATAACATATTTTTCAACTCCACACACAATTTAATAATTTTTCAATAAGACTCTTTCAACTCATGGAGCTCCATAAGTCATGTCACCACCGTGACGTGACGACCATTTTGGAAGTTTGGAACGCCAAACTGAAACTGCTAATCACAGAACACAAAATAACCTCAATCCAAGACCACAAAACAAAAATATGAATATTTTGACAGAAAACGTCGTGACCAAAGATTATAGAGTATAAAGATGGGAAACGAAGCGACTACAGTGATGTCAGCGACATTGTTTTTCAAAAGTAAGAGATTAGAGTAGATTAAATAGAGATTATTAGTAGGCTGTTGTCAATTTTGAAAGAAATACTTGAATAAATATTTTTGCTGAATGATGATTGCATTTTCTCGCGTATTTCCACTGAAATAACTCGAAAGCTGCAAGAGTAGCACCTAGCTCACTCCATAATCTTGGTTTGTGTGTTTTTCTGTTATAAATTTTGTGTTAGAAACTGGCCGACATTCGAAATGCATGGTGATTTATTGCAGAAATAATAATCTTGAATGTGCATTCTTTTCATTACCAAAGAGAATAGAAATGTAAGTTTTGAAACTCGTATCATGTAATTGTCTTGTTCATGGCTTCTTATTTCAGTGTTGTCAAATGGATAGAGAATTCGGGGTAAAAATATATTGTTTTGGATAATTTGTTTGCGAACCGAATTTTTTTCGTTCTCATTCATTAGATCAAAAAGTTCCACTCATAGAGGCAATGGTGGTCAGAAGAACGACTTATAGAGTGGTGGTTCTCTTGACGACCCTTCCAGCAGTTCGACTCATCTACTAGACCCTCTAGACTCATTGAGGTTGAAATACACTGGGTAAGATATGTATGAATCGGATCCAGAACAACTTTGACTTATCGATGTTCGATTTATCGATAGTTCATTCACAATAGTTCTTGAAATTGTTATGATTATTCTCATTAGAGAATATTACACATATTAATGTGAACAAATTTTTGAAATGTACTCAATTTCATAATTATTGTATTGCAGTTGATTTTACACAATCATTTCAAAATAAAATATAAAGAATCCAGAAGCGTATTTCATTTGATTCAAAGCAATATGCAGAAGAAAAGATCATCCTGATCAAAAAGCAGAGCCCTTCTTTTTTTTTGTCGATCAGGATATTTTTTTAAAAGTTCGACAAAGTATTCAATTAAATGAAAATTTATGAGAAATGTGTTTCGAATTTCGCGCCTATTAAAATAGTTTTCTGTACTAAATAATGTTTTCAGCGTCATCTATGTGTCACAAGTAAGAAACTAGCCAAAAATCGTAGTCAGATTTTAGTACCACAGATACAAGGGCTTTCCTATCTTTCTAACTCTATAATCTTTGGTCGTGACGTAATGTTTACATCCATAAGAAAAAGTCAAATCTCAGTAAAATCGAAATTTGATATTCTTATCGGTAAATTCAGGGAACGAAATTGCAGGAGCAAAAAATGGGTAGAGGCCAGAAAATAGTTAATTTTTTATTCATAAAGGAGTATTTTTATTCTGTAAAGAAATAATGTCATTGGTATTTTCTGTCAGATATTTTGATAAAATTCAAGGAAATATCTAGAAAGGGCGAAAAATATGGTTCGAAGTGGCCACATAACTTCCTCAACCTACAATGGCTCTGAAATGTTTGAAATGCAATGTATTTGGTTCAATAAAAAGCAAGAAGTATTAAGTTGAACTAGAAAGATTCTAAGTTCCAGACATCTCTGTCACCACATGGCAGCTTCATGGAAACAAAAATATGAGCAAAAGTGATTCGATCCTCCAGTGGAATAAGCTACTCTCACCTCTGCTGACTAATATTTGATTATCATATATGATTTTTGACAACTTGTCTACGGCCTTTTCACATATCTGCCGAATATCATATATTGTTTTTCCATTTATTGAAAATATATATTTGATCTCTTTCCTATAAGATCAAAATCATAATGGACCTCTTTTTCTGTTTCATCGAACATTTCAATTATTTAAAAAGTCACTCGACTCTCAGTCGATATACGATATAGTATAGCATGTCCATTTCTCACAAATAAAAACGTTTAATTTGTTGCCTGCTCTTTCATTTCATTGTATCAATCATATAAATAAATTACAAATCATTGATTCCATTGTTTACTCAGTTTAATAAATAAGATCAAATTATTAAGCGAATGAAAGTGTTATTTTTTAACTTGAATCCAACTATAATTAACTTGATGATAATCTATATAGAAAGTTTGTAGTTCTTTAACAGTTTACTGGAAAATAACAAACTCATCAATTATTGATGAGTTCGGAACAAAAGCAAATCGAAGTAGTGGTAGTACCTACACTTTAAAAAATTATCGTTCAAAAAGGGTTTTGTAACGTTTGTAATATTCCATGAAGATTCATGTATATATACCAATAAATACTATTGAATAATATTCTAAACGCATATCATATAGATATTCCCATAGCATTACCAGACATATCTGGGATGGCATATATTTGGAATATTCCTTTGAGAGCAGATATATTTGATATATATCTGGCATATGCCTCGCATATTGCAATATCTTTTGGCTTAATGGCAGATTGGAGGAATATTCGGGAATATAGGGTGCCGTCTGGGCTTAAATTCAGTTAAATCTGGAAATTTCAGAACATAATAAAATAAATTTCTTGGACCTTAACATCACCTTAAATCCTGATAATTCATTCGAGTTTGATATCAATCGAAAGCCTACACAAACTGACGTGATTATTCCGAAATACTTATATCACTTTCTTCAAATCAAAAAAGATCGCCTTCTATTATCTTTTCAACCGTTTCAATAATATTCCGCTTTCTGAAATAAAATTATCTCAAAGAACTCAATAATATCTATAAAAAAGCAGCGGAAAATCATTATACGAAACATTTTGTGGACGATATCCTGACCTCCATAATAAAAAGAAAACTTTTGAAGAAAATGGACCCCCATACCACAGTCAAAAAAAACTTACAAAGTTATTCGCTACTTTTCCAACAATAACAACAGACTACAAGCAATACTAGCGAAGTACGAATTGAACTCGTCAATGTTTCTCATAGAACACTGAGGGGAATATTAGTTAACAACAAACCCAGAGCGAAATATAGGAAATTACAAGCGAAAACTGTCCTGCCTTCTATATCGGGATGACGACTAGAGCAGTAGAAATCAGATTCAACGAACACATCGAAAATAGGCCCGCTTCTGCCATGGAAAATCATTTGATTGAGAGTAAACATTCCACCTCACTTGCCAATCTAACTTTACTTCATCAAAATAGTGATTTTCATAAACTGACACATTTTGTCATTTCGCAGAGCAAAAACAACTTCTCCTTAACGCCTAATCTGTTCAAGTCGATTCGTCCTTTAACAACGTAATTTTAACTTTCCGATGACCCTGTACTTGTGTTAATTGTTCCTAAGATGAATGACAGCTGACGCAAATATTTCCACGCAAGACGGATAATTCGATTGATAAATATCGACACTGACCACCCAAAAATGAATACGACGAAATCATAACATCGAAGCAAAACTTGAATTCTACAGCTTTAAAAAAAACTAAAATATATGAAACTGAAAGGCATATTCCTTGACGGTGAGTAAATAGTTACAACTAATGATTATATGTAAACGCTTCTTGGAGGGCAGGAAACTGTTGGTTAGAGTTGGCAAGTGCAATTCAGAGAGCTTCTGCCCCGAACAAGGCACCCCCCAGGCTCACCTCTATCTACCCTACTGTTCAACGCTTACTGCCATGATATGATAACAGAAATGACTGATAACCTTTACATCCTACAGTTTGCAGACGATACAATATTGATCTCTCATGAAAGAACTCTAAATAAATGTAATCAGAGAATCCAAGAGCTGCTTGAGTGTGTACAGAGCTGGTTTAAAAATTGGAGGATGAGAATTTATGCAGACAAATCGCAATACATAATATTCAATCATAGAATCTCACCGCTGTCACCGACATTACAGATTGATAGGAAAACTATTAACCCTCTCTCTTCAATTAAATACCTAGGTGTCCATATTGACAATAAATTGAATTTCAACCTTCACAAATAATATGAAGAAAAAAACTATTTCTAGAGCCAAGTACTTCTGCAAGCTGACTTGTAGGAAACAAGGAATCAACATCAAAACTGCTGCGAAGATTTATAAGACCATTTGCCGCCCACTATTAGAATACGCCCACCCACTATATGCTAACTGTAGAGAGCCAGCTCTGAAAAATTTAGAAGTGGCAGAGACTACTTCGCTGAGGATCATTACAGGAATGAGACATCCGAACAACATACTCCACAACCCCCTAAACAGTTTATTATATGCTACCACCAACATCGAGCCTCTTAGATCCAGATTAAACACCTTATGTACCCGATTCGTCCAGAAACTCAGCAACCAAGTCGACATACTTACTCTCTACCAAGATGACGACCATACCTCAACAAGAAAACACCCGACACAGACCATTTACAACAAGTTTGGATTATAACATAGGAAATAGTGTTCTTTTTTTTTTTTTTTGTTACTATGTATTGTTATACTCAAAATGTAAAAGATGAACTAAGCTGAAGGACGGACCCCAGGTCAATGGCCTTTTGCTTGTCAATAAATGACAGTTATTATTATTATTATTTAGTAACAACGCCTGTCACGCTTGCTCACTTTTATTGTTGTTCTTGAAATTATTATTTAGAGGAAATTCTAATCTTTACCTGTTTTTGTTTCATACTTTATAATTTGCTACTATTTTCAGTTGACCTGATGATGGCCTAGAGCCGAAATTGATCGTCAGAGAATATAATTAATATGGTGAGTGTGTCTTTCTTTCTCTATAAATAACACCAGTTGGCACGACAAGGGCCGTAGACTAATGAAGGACCGTGAAAAAATGAAAAGGAAAAAAAAAATGAATCGAGAGAAAAGATACAAAAGTAAAGAGAATGCTGGAGTACCGACTTCTGCCTACCTGTTGGTGCACAGTAGGGTTGAAATCTTCTTCGTGACACTCACTCGCGAAAATAATCACTTTCGCAAAATACGATGTTTGAATTAATCGAGAGAAGTTGAGTTTCGAGAAATTTAGCATATAGTTCATCGGACGAGCGCCATATGAATACTGACTGCTGAAGACATCCGTCAAATCCTCCAGCACATGTTGTCGCGAAAATATGAGATTAACATTATATTGGGTGGAACTTATTAAAACGATTAAGCGATTCGGAATTAAATAAAATGACGCAATTAGTTGCAGTAACATAACCGCCCACCTAAAATAGAATATTTTATGAGAAAATGAAAAAGAAAACAAACAAAATTGAAAAGATATCGAATATTAAAATAAAAGAAAATATGTTTATAATATTTTAATTATTGTAGTGGTAATGGACATAATTTAACCACTGGTCTCTGCAGTACACCTTGAGTTGTTCGAACAGTAGCTACCCTAACAATTTTGTCAGCGCCAGGATGCAATTTCTCAATGCGTCCAAGTCGCCAATGTAAAGGAGCAACTTGATCGTCTTTTATCAGGACGAGTGTGCCTGCGGTATAAGGAAATGAGTCACTGTTAAACCACTTTTTCCGTTGTTGTAGTGTGTTCAGGTATTCTAAATGCCATCGTTTCCAAAAATCCTGATGGATACGAGTTAAGAGCTGCCAACGTGATAATCGACCGATAGATAGGTGAGATAAATCGGGTTCAGGAATAGCGGTTAAGGGAGCTAAGGTGAGGAAATGTCCCGGTGTCAAAGCTGAGATGTCATTCGGGTCGTTGCTGAGGGGACACAGAGGCGTGAGTTGAGTACAGACTCAATCTGTGTAAGGACGGTGTACAATTCCTCATAAGTAAGAATTTGATGACCGATCACTCTCAACAAATGGGATTTGACAGATTTTATACCGGATTCCCAAAGACCCCGAAATGGGACCAGAAGGCGGATTGAAACTCCACTCTATTTTCTCTTCCGACACAGCGTCTTGCATATAACTTGAAAGCTCCCGATAAGCTCCCTTGAAGTTAGTTCCACCATCACTAAATATGTTGGTACATCTACCCCTTCGGGCAATGAAACGACGCAATGCAGCAAGAAAAGCATCGGAAGTTAAGTCGGACACCAACTCCAAATGCAATGCCTTCGTGGTGAAGCATACAAAAAGCCATATGTACGCCTTTAACGATTTTGAGCCACGAGATCTAGACATGGTTATGTAATATGGGCGACCATAATCTACTCCTACGCACTGAAAAGGCTTGAGCTGATTAATTCTCAAAGGCGGCAAGTTACCCATGAGAGGCTGAGACATTTTGGGATTAACTTTGAAACATGTATTACAGCGAGAAATAACTTTCTTTATAGCTCTTCGGGCTGATAATATCCAGACCTGTTGAGTGAGAAGAAACTGTAAAGTCTGAGCACCTGGATGCAGATATATCTTGTGAAAATGCTGTATAAGGAGTTCCGTGAGGCGATGAGATGAGGGAAGCAGAGCGGGGTGTTTGTGATCATAAGCTAGACCGGAAAATGACAGACGACCGCCCACCCTGAGAACACCATTTTCTCCAACGAATGGGTTTAATTTTCGGAGGGATTTTGAAATAGGATTACCCGATAATAGATTATCTATGTCTTCCTTGAAAACAGATCGTTGTACTTGTTTAATAATGAAAAAGAGTGCTTCTTTGAGATCGATTGAGGAAAATCCGTTTACTTTACGAGCCTTTGAATTTTTCGTATTGTGAACGAATCTGAGAATGTAAGCTACCACCCTTTGGATTTTGGATAGAGACGAAAATTTTGAGAGCAAATTTTCTACGAACGAGGGTGAGATGACAGTTGATAAACAGAGATGACGTTCTTCTTCTTGTACAGAACAGAGAGAATTCTCTATTTCTTCGTTTGCGAAGGAAAGTCTTTCGGAACGAAGCCAGGCAGGGCCTGTCCACCATAAAGAACAGTTCAACAATTCGGTTGGCGTTAGACCGCGTGAAGCACAGTCAGCTGGGTTATCTTTTGATTTGACATGATACCAATTCTCTGTTGAAACTAAGTCTTGAATTTGAGCTGTCCGATTACTTACGAACGCTTTCCATCGATGAGGAGAGGACCTAATCCATGTAAGAGCTATCATAGAATCGGACCAAGCAAATATTTTGTCGATTGTAAATGCCGACCGGTAAACAGAGGATATCATATTAATGAGTTTAGAGAGTAAGAGACACGCACACAATTCCAATCGCGGAATTGAAATTCGTTTTAAAGGTGAAACCTTTGATTTGCCACATACGAAAGATGTGTCAATGGAACCGTCAGAATAGAAAAACTTGAAGTAGACAACGGCTGCGTAACCCTGCTCACTACTATCTCCGAAACCGTGAAGTTCGCAACGATAAAATGGTTTCGATGCCAATTTCCGAGGTATCTTTAATTTACCTAATTCGGTCAACTCTAATTTACATTGACTCCAGCGACGATGGACATCGTCTGGAAGTGTATCATCCCAGTGCAACCCCAATGTCCAAAGATGCTGGATCAAATGTTTAGCCAGAAAAGTGAACGGAGAAAGAAAACCCAGAGGGTCGAAAATTCGAGAAAGTTCTGAAAGTATCGTTCGTTTGGTACATACCCGACCAGTTGTTTCTGCTAGGTATGAAAATTCGTCCGACGAAGGAAGCCACCTCAAACCGAGAATTTTAATTATCGGATCGAGATCGAAATCCAAAGAATTCTGATATTGATGATCTAAAGGTATGGATGAAAGTAATTCAGAATTGTTACTACTCCATTTTCGGAGCTGAAAGCCGCCACAATTCAACAAGGAAATAAGTTCCTTTTGCAAAGTTTTGGCTTCGTCTAAATCATCACATCCTGTAACGACATCATCGACATAAATGTCAGTGAGTAATGTTCTAGAGGCATTAGGAAAACGAACTTCCTCATCCTTAGCCAACTGTGACAAAGTTCGAAGAGCAAGAAAAGGCGCCGGTGCGACTCCGTACGTAACAGTATTCAACCGATACACACTTATGGGCTCCGAAGGAGAAAACCGCCATAATATTCTCTGAAAGTTTCGATGTGAACTTTGAACTAATATTTGACGGTACATCTGTTTTATGTCAGCTGTGAAAACGAATTTATGAACACGAAAATTCAATAAAATGACTATGATATCCTTTTGTAACTTAGGACCTATCAATAGCGCATCATTCAAAGATAACTGACCCGGTACATGAGCGGACGCATCAAAAACAACCCTCAACTTTGTGGATGGACTATTTGGCTTGATGATACAATGATGAGGAATATAAAAGGTACTGTCATCATCGGAACTAGTAGAAACTAATGACATATGACCCCTTTCTAAATATTCCTTCATGAAATTGGAGTATTCTTCATAAATTGTTTGAGTTCTTATGAGTTTACGTTCAAGAGATAAAAAACGACGTAATGCGAGAGAATATGTGTCACCAAATGATATTGTAGAGAGATCAGGTTTAAATGGTAACGCCACAGTATAACGTCCAGAAGCATCTCTAGAATAACTTTGAGAGAACGAGCTTTCACAAAATTGATCTTCTGGTGATACGACGACAGTCTCTGAAACTTCTTCAAGTTCCCAGAATCTTTTTAATGAAGAATTTAAACAGGGTTCGGATAAGGATAAATGAAAGGTGTTAACTGTTGTGTTAGGTGATTCAATCTTCCCCATGAAAACCCAACCAAATACTGTTTCCAGTGCTGTCGGTTCTGAACCATTACCCTCAACGCGACCATGCCGAAGTATCAACGAAAATATGTCCGCTCCGAGAAGAATATCTATTGTCTTCGGGGTTGAAAAATCCGGATCTGCTAATTTCCTATCATGTATACAACTCCAATAAGAAGGATTGATAAAGGAACTTGGCATCTGTGAACAAATCTTCGGAATTATGACTGCATCGAATGTAAAAGATGGGTTTACTTGACCGGTTGGACGAATTGTACATTCAGTGGTACAATTAGCAGAAGATGAGCTTTCCCCGATTCCATTTATCGAAAGTGAAGCATTACAAACTTTCAAACCCAATTTATTGACACACGATTGAGTTATTATATTTATTTGAGAGCCACCATCTAATAGAACTCGAACCTTTTGATATCTGCCCCAGGCATCACGAATTTCGACTTGAGCTGTTGCTAAAAGAACGGTGGAGTTTGAAGAAACATTCGTTAAAACTTGAGCTGAGCCTATATTAGAATTAGATGAGTTTGCAGCATTGAAATGAAACGTCTCGGTTGAAGAATTATTTTCCGTATTACTGCGCATGTGCAACAAGGTATGATGTTTCCCGTTGCAAGTACGACAGTTTGATTTTGAAGAACAATTTTTAATCTGATGTCCAGAATGGAGGCAATTGATACACCAATTCTTGTCTTTTGCTATTTTGAAACGTTCCTGAGCAGGTTGTTCCAAAAATGATGGGCATTTGTAAATATTATGTGCCAACTTGCAATAATTACAGTTTATTTGTTTTTTGATTGATTCGTTTTTGTGTTTGAACGAGAAGTGCAGAATTTCTTTTATGCATTGAGGCAGAATTGGATTTCGAAACTTGAGAATTCGAAACTAAATGAGTTCTCGAAGGAAGAGAAAGAGCGGCCGACTCCAACGCGATGCATTGATTCGTTAGGAAATTTCGTAAGTTCACAAATGAAGGAATATCTGTTGAACACTCTTGTAATTCAAAGCGTTTGATCGATGCTGAATCTAATTTCTGAATAAGAATATGAAACAAAACAAAGTCCCATTGATCAACGGGTAGACCTAAATTCTTCAATACTGACAAATTTTCCGAAAAAAACTTCTAGGATTCGCCTAAGGGCTATAGATGAATCATTCTGAAGCTTTGGAACATTATAAATTTCTTTCCAACATGTATTAGCTAAAAGTCGTTTATTCTGGTACCTTTCTGTTAATGTTTGAAAAGCATCTTCATAATTTTGAGCAGTCAATGGAAATCCTTTTAATAGGCTCAAAGCATGAGAAGAAAGTGAACTAAGGAGATATTGGAACTTTTCTATCTGACTCAAGTTAGAATTTTCATGCACCAAACTTTTGAACATATCGAAGAAGGTAGGCCATTCTTTATAATTACCATCGAAAATGGGTAGAACTATTTTCGGAAGTTTCACACTCGGCGAATTGATAGAAGAGTTACTATTTTCCTTTTTAGCTGAAGGAAATAAATTAACGTAAATCGTTTTGATGGTGAAATAATTATCCATAAAGGCCGTTCTTGTTACCTTCTCCGTCTCAAATTCAGGTTCTTCAGACGATGCTATAATAGATACAATTGAGTTGTGTAAACTCTGGAACTCATCGAAGATTCCCTCTAGTTGTTCAAATCTTAATTTGAATCTAACGTGGAGACTTTCGTCAGTAACGGCAGACTGAGCTAAAGTCAAAATTTCTTCGTTATCGTCACTTAGTATTTGGCGGCGAGCTTTCAGTTGTTTCAATTTTGATGCCATGTTTAATTATTATTCAAGGTATACTGCAGAGAATAAAGTGTATTTTGATATTGAACGTTTTAAAGAATGAGCAAACTCAATAATTAGTTGAAACAATTCAAGTTAATATTATTATCAGATTAAATTTCTTAGAAAAAGAAAGGTGAAAATCAACAGAAAAAAACATGCAAGTTTGTTTGTGTTGATGTTCTGAGAGAGAGGTTATGAACATAGATCAGAACTCCTCAAAAGTCATCTGTGGTCACCGAGAGTGAGAGTTGACTTTTGGTTATGTTCGAAGCGACCGGTTATGAACAGAAATTTGTTTATGCGCATAAGATTCCGGAATATTAACTTCGATATCTTATCAGATTTTTTTTAAAGTAAGATTAAGCTGATGGAATGAATGAAATTCCGAAACGCCTGATCGAGATAATTTTGAAAACGCGGTTCGAAAATTTGGCTCGAAATGGACCAAATGGCACGACAAGGGCCGTAGACTAATGAAGGACCGTGAAAAAATGAAAAGGAAAAAAAAAATGAATCGAGAGAAAAGATACAAAAGTAAAGAGAATGCTGGAGTACCGACTTCTGCCTACCTGTTGGTGCACAGTAGGGTTGAAATCTTCTTCGTGACACTCACTCGCGAAAATAATCACTTTCGCAAAATACGATGTTTGAATTAATCGAGAGAAGTTGAGTTTCGAGAAATTTAGCATATAGTTCATCGGACGAGCGCCATATGAATACTGACTGCTGAAGACATCCGTCAAATCCTCCAGCACATGTTGTCGCGAAAATATGAGATAAACATTATATTGGGTGGAACTTATTAAAACGATTAAGCGATTCGGAATTAAATAAAATGACGCAATTAGTTTCAGTAACACCAGTTGACAGGGAATAGTCCTTCTCACCAGAGAATAAGCCGATGTTTGGTTTCCCAAGCGTGTTATGATTCACACAATTAATTTATATTGCAAGAGTCCTCCTGCCGTATTGGCCGTGGTCCATTAGGAATAATTTCCAGTAACTTCTCGCGTACAACTGCGGTAGGCATCTTCAGAGGATTCTTGGTCTAAAATTGTAAAGCGAACGTTGAATTTCTGACACTGACGTGTTCAAACCGGAAGTGTTATCTACACCTCGGTTAATGGTGGGAAAAGGGGGTGAGTTTGCGTTGATTGACCCATCGCTTTCGCTTCGTATCTCCTTGACACTTATTTTTTCCAATGTCGGTAACCAGGCGCTATGTGAAAAAAGAGCCCTTTTTTGTACGAGAGACCATTAACGGCTGAAATAAGTTGGCTGCATGGAATCGGAGTATACTCCCCGTAAGAAGGAGAATCATTTCCTTTTTTTTTTCCTTTCATCAAATTTTTCACAATTTTAATGTATTTTATTTTAACCCCACAGTAGAAGAATCCAACAAAAAAACTTTCATAAAGAACAGTTCATCCAATCTTGAGTTATAAATGGTGTAACCAACAATATGGCCGACTGAGTTTCATATATTAAGATTATCAAAAGTTTTCCTTTCATAATCTACGATATCGATTAGTTATGAACTGCTCAACAAGAGTTATGGATATTGACTTGAATTGCAAAAAAAATATCGTTTGAATGAGATTTTATGATGAAAATTCATATTGATATGATTCCAAATTGCAGGAAATAAAATTAATTTTAGCCTGTAGGTCTGCGGCGTATACAGAGTGGTTAAAAAAAATCGAGTAAAATAACGAAATTTCATTCACAGAGAATTCAAGCATATTATGGATGACCCCCACGGGCATCAATAACAGCTTGACATCTTCTTTGCATACTAAACACCTGATTGTTGAACATTTCTTGAGGAATTTGGTTCAATAAACTGGGAAAAAGCTTTCTCAATTATTTGGAGATTCCGGAGTAGATATATGATTATCTTATTTTATTTGGAGCATTTCCATGCATGTTCTATGCGATATTGGTTAATATGGAATACCAAGCTACTCGCCCGCATTCTCAACAATGGCTGCACGGTGCGGTCTAGCGTTATCGTCTAGAAATTGGAAAGTTTCACCACTAGCAACGTGAAAATCGGGCAAAACATTGTCATTGACATGTTTCCTAGAGTGCCGTGTTAATTAAAAGGGCGTATCTGCAAAAAAGCACTTTCGAGATATTTGACTTATTTAAAGACTATTTTAATTCAATCAAATTGTTGATGGCATAAATGAAAGTCTTTAAAATCAAATATCTCAAAAGTTCTTTTTTGCAGATACGCCCTTTTCAATTAACACGGCAGTATAGTGTAAAGCAGTCATATTCCCAGGACAAATGTGTAGACCTGTGCGCCCGTTGAAAAATATCCCGTCCGATACCATGGCACTACCTCCTCGAAATGGATGGATTTTCCTGGACATAGCGACGATTACGGGGTATGCGAGGAAGTGCCAAACCCTTATTCTTCGAGAATCTGAAAATAGTCCATATCTGATTTCATCAGTGAAAAAGACACAACGTCATTGATTGTTCCAATTGATATGTTGCCTTGCCCCTTCCAGTTTTTGACGCTTATGGTCACGTGTTATTGGGGACTCCCCTTAGTGGTCCTCTAGAATCAAGATTCGCCTCTCTCAAACGTCGTCTGATGGTTTCGATGGAATCTTGGACCTCATCTGCATTTTCAAGAGTATTCCGTGGCATTCTACACGTAGATGTAGGCTTACTTCTCGCCGAAACGGTGATGAAACGATCGTGAGCAGGTTTTGTTTTTCATCACCCACCAAGCATTGGTCTTTCCTGTTGAGAAATTTGATGACAGAGTCCGATGCAAGAACCACAAGATGTATTTTTTCTTATTTCTTTATTAATGATGATATTTCATTATAACAACATAACGTCAAAGTCTTTTGTCTCAATCCAAAACCTACCAGATTTTTCTATTTTAAAATATCAGTCCATAGAACTTAATATAATAACATCCTCCCTCGATCAAGAATCTACTACTAGATTGAAATCGCAGTACATGAATTTTTAACACATTGAACAAACAAATATATAAGCAAAGTTAACAAATATTCAAATTATTCCTCATAAAGTTATGTTTTTCTGAACTCAAAGATTTTGTAAAGATGTCAGCAACATTCTGTTCAGAGGATACATATTCAATAGAAATTATTTCTGAATTAACAATATTCTTCGAAAAATAATGTTTTTTGTCAATGTGTTGGCACGTTTACTATTTTCGACTTTCTTTGCAATTTGAATCGCACCTTTATTGTCCATGTACAAAATACACGTCACATCACTATGTCCGTTTAGGTCACTATACAGTCTTTTTGCATAAATCAAGTCACAAGCACTACTCGCACCAGCAATACACTCTGCCTCTACGGTAGATAAGGCAACAGAGGTTTGCTTTCTTGAAAACCAGGCGATAGGACACCCATTGTAGAGAGTCACAGATCTTGACATACTCTTCCTGTCTTTCTGGCAGCCGGCCCAGTCTGCATCCGAGTAGGTTTCTAAGCAAATTCAAATTTCCTCTTCTATATGCAATTAATTTATCTCCATTGGCAATACTTATTTTTATAGGATTTTGTAGAACGGTCACATCTATCCTATACTTTATATATCTTTCTTGTATAAAGTTGTGTGTTGCTCCTGATTCCACAACAAAAATAACTTCATCATTATTAGGTTCTTCCATACTTGTTGTGAGCGCTACAAACATTTCAGAATTATCAGCTTTCGATGTCGACTTTCTTCCTCTTGTCACCTCGATATTGACCCCTTCCTCTATTTTCTCCAATTTTTTCTCTGCACTGGTAAGCCTTATGTCCTTCTTTCCCACATTTGTAGCTTGCAAAGAAAATGGTTGACTCTGTGTTTTCTCCTTTTTGTTTCAGTTTTAGCTCAGCATCTAGTAATCTTGATTTAGCAAATTCCACCGTTAGTTCTTCTTCATCACTCATTGTTTCCAATGTTGTAATTACAGTGTAATAACAGTCAGGCAGCAACAAGAAAAGATGAGTTAGTTTTTTCTGCTTCTTCTAAGCGTGTTCCTGTAGATTCTAGTTCTGTTATCAAAGTATCAAATTTCATCAAGAAAAATTGTAGGTCTTCATCTATGCTGCATTTCAGTGCCAATAACTTTTTCCGCAGAAATAATTTATTGAATACACTTTTTCTCTCGAATACTAGTTCCAAAGCGCCAATCATTTCCATTGAAGTTTTGCATTTCTTTATTATATCCAGGTATTTGTCTGTTACACACTGCACTATAAGGGACTTCGCTTTAGCATCCTCTTCACTATTCAACGTCTTCTCAATGTTTAGTCCTCGTTCTTCCAGCAATTATTTACCCTAAACTTCCAATTCGAAAACGAGATTCCATCCTGCAGTTTTGGGAAAATGCACGACGAACTTGTCGACATTTTGCCTCACATCGACCAACCACGCTCTGCTGTTGAGAAATTTGATGACAGAGTCCAATGAAAGAACCACAAGATATTCTTATTTCTTTATTAATGATGATATTTCATTATAACAACATAACGTCAAAGTCTTTTGTCTCAATCCAAAACCTACCAGATTTTTCTATTTTAAAATATCAGTCCATAGAACATAATATAATAACATTTCCAACAAGGGACCTGTCTCCCTGAACCTATTCCAAAGTCAAGATAACGCACTTTGGCTGACTAAGGTCCTTTCCGCTACAACAACTTGAGTTAGGCCACCACCCTGTAGCATTCGGACATCCCTATTAGCCTTAGCGTTTGTTAATTTACGTGTTGGCATTTTCAGAAAGTTCGTTTCAAATCGAAGCTGTTGATAAACTGAATCCATTCTGAAATAACTTTTGTGGAACAGTAGGTTTGCTAAATTGAATATATGAACGGGTTGGGTTAATTCAAATTGTCAGTTCAGCTTCTTTGTTCCTGCCACAAGGGCGTCAAGCTTTCAATTGAAAAACAATAATAGTATCCAACATATTTTTGAGAGATACAATGAATTCTTGCGACCATGAAAATCATTTCAAAATTTATTCAATATGATTACTCGTTTCAAAAAAAAAAATTTTATTCATTCAATTGATTTATTCGCAAGCTCAACAAGGCTCATAAAATAAAAGGTGATTATTTTAGAGGCGGAGAACTTTAAATCGTAATAAAACACCTAAAAATAAGAATGAAAATTTATGAACATAGGTTTTTATAACAGATAATTCTTTGGCATTTAACGATTAAAAATTAATTCGGGTATGGGGCCTCCGCGGCTGGCATGTACATGACGCAATCTTGGGGTCCAATTTTCACACACCTTCCGCAGTAAATCTGGCTGTATTTCGGCAATTACCCGTCGAATATTGGCTTCCAGGTGCTCAATCGTTTGTAGTTTGTCAGCGTAGACTTGTGACTGCACATACCCCCAGGGAAAAAGTCTAAAGGCGTCAAGTCTCACGAACGCGGTGGCCAGTTAAGAGGACCATTTCGGGAATTCCCTCAATAAATTAATTGTATCGCGGGCTGTGTGGCATGTGGCACCGTCCTGCTGAAACAACATGTCTGCGACATACAACCTCAGACCTCTCAATCGGGACATAATAAAATTATTAATCATGCCTCTGTATGGTTCACCATTGACCGTAACATTCTGACCATCATCATTTTTGAAGACATTTGGACAAAGATCCCACCAGCCCATAAAGCGCACCAAACAGTGACCTTTTTCTGGATATAATGGTGTTTCGACAAAGGCTTGTGGATTATTATCGCTCCATATGCGGCATTTTTGTTAATTGATATAGCCATTTAACCAAAAGTGTGCTTCATCACTGAACAATATTTTCAAATGGAATTGTGGATCCATAACAATTTTTTCTTCGGCCCATTCAGCAAATGTACGGCGCAAACGATGATCATGTGGTTCCGATTCCTGTACGAGTTGCATCTTGAAAGACGTTAAAGAAAGATCCTTTCGCAAAATATTTCTTGGAGGGGATGCACACAAGCTCAATTCTTGAGGGCGATGACGAATGAACACATTTAGGTCTTCGTTAACTTCGTTAACCATCAATGGTTTGTTGTGTACGCTCTGTCCGACGTCTAACGAGATACGCAGTATCGTTTAAAGTAAATGTATTGTAAAAGCAATATACAGTTTCTCTAATTAATCGTTCTGAATTACCATTATAATATTAATAAAATGGACGTAATGCCGGGTAAGTTGCTCGAATTGAACTATGGTTTCAGTAATAAATTTCAATAATTTGCAATCGTTGACACCGGAACAAGTCTGGGCATGATGAATTTGCCAAAGAAAACTTAATTAAAAAAAAAACTGTGAAATCGGCTACCATTGAAATTTTTCATTTGAATTCAAGATTCTCCGCCACTAGAGTAATCACCCTTAAGCCTTTCCAGCCCAGTGATGCCATTTGGCATCATCATGAATGTGCTTCTAATAATCCCTAGATGTAACTAAAAACCTTCTTGTTGATATTTCTTATTCCTAGAAAGGGCATTAGTTGTATGGACATCAAAAATTTCTAGTTTAGAGTTCTCTATTTATTTTTATGCACATTTGAAAGTTTGCATTTCCTACTGCTAATATAAATTAGTGACCAGTGAACTTTCTAGTATAATTACTTTCAAATTGCGCTATATACAGACTTAAGAAAATTCGAGGTGAGTAATCATGCTTCAGTATATTCAATAATAGTTTTTGTTTATAGAAATTAGTATCATAATTCACCCCACCACCCCAAAAAGTTATGATTCCATTTGGAATCATTGGGCTTCATACTATACAGATATTGTCTTTCATATTGAATAAATATTTGAATGAAATATTCATAGAAATATTATCATATTTGTAGAAATAATATTGTGTTTGTATAAATATTTTTTTATTTATTCAGGTTGAATTGACGTATGTAGGGTTGACGGAAAAAGAAGAAAAGCATCTACTTCTAATTCTGAAAGGAGATATTTCAGACATTCATTTAGAAAACTCTGTAGAGGATGATGTAGAAGACAAAGAAGACATTTCTCTTCAAGAAGAAAGTCAAATACAGATAGGAGAAGCTGATGCTTCTATTGATTGTGAAGTGGGAGGGAATGTTGGGGACTCGAAAGATTATAATTGATCGGATGATATTCCACTAGCCCGATTACCTAATCTCCTGAAAAAAAAAGATCCAAACTATCGATGGCAAATGAAAGATATGCGACAACTAGATACAATTAGCAATAATTCTTTTTCCGAACCCCATTCAACTGAAATGACTCCTCTACAATATTTCAAATTATTTTTTACAAATGATATACTTGCAAATGTTGCTTATTAAACAAACTTTTGTTCTGTTCAACAAACTCAAACATCTGTGAACACAACAGAAAAAGAAATGGGAATTTACATTCCGAGTAGAATTATCAAAATGCCAAATTACCCAATGTATTGGGCGGAAGGTACGAATATCCCCCAATCTCAGATGTGATGTCGCGTAATAGATTCGATAAACTCAGAAATATGATTCATTTCAATGAATATTTCCCTCCTGTCAAAAACTTCATGTAAATAGAATGCAATCATCGAAAATTACAGCGATAATTGCATTGTAGAGAGCAAAAGATTCCTGCGATAATTGCACTGCTTGTATCCATAACAATTTCGTGAAATATTCCCCCGAATTGCACTCGTGCATCAAAATGACCTGATAATTCTGCATTCCAGCGTGTTGTCTTTGAAAAACTGCATCTGGTCATTTTCATTTTTGGAGAAAGAGCCCTCCACCTTCGGTGTCAGGCTCTCCAAAAATGAAAATGAACTCATGCAGTTTTTAGACAACACGCTGTCATGCAAAATTATCGGTTATTTTGATGCACTTGTGCAATTACTATTAATTCTCAAATGAAGCCTAGAGATAGTCCAGATTATGACAAATTGTTCAAGATTAGGCCGGTGATAGATGGAATAAGGTCTAACTTGGCGAAGCTGGAACCAGAAGAGTTCAGATCAATTAAAAAATTATGATCCCTTCAATGGGCGATCATCTTTGAAACAATTCATGAAAAATAAACCTCATAAATGGGGAATAAGAATGTTTGCCAGAACAGGCAAAATGAAAATGTATTTTATTTTGTCGAATGAATGATTATACTGTTAGAATAGAAAAAAATTTAAATTTCTTCGATGTTTGTGCAACTCCCAATGATGCCATATGGCATCACGAGTCCTTCAAGGATCAGGACACTTCTTAATATAAATTACTCATATATTTGTGTTTTTGGAGCTTATCTGAACTTATTTCAGTGGGTAATCATTTTTTTTCTTTAATTGATAATTCGGACTGGAAAGGGTTAATATTAAATTCAATGCTAGTCCATCCCGAATGGCCGAAATAAGCGCATTTACTGCCGCATGAAACTGTACTCCTGATAGCGGAAACATTGACAGTTACCTCATGCGATAAATAATTTCATGTTCAATTACATAAGTATATGATTGGTAAACGGATTTGTAATTTCAGCATTTAAAAACAGTTCATAAGTGTACAAGCTATGAAGGATATACGTTTCTCTGTGGAAACATTAATCGACCCATATCCTAACGTGATTTTGAATATCCAGTTCAGCAACCTGGAATTGAGATTCAATCCACAATAATTGATGAGTCAGTGTCCGTATTATAATAGTATATTCTAAAACAAGTTGCAGAATGAGCTCCTATTCCAACACGAATGCGAAGTTCGAAAACGAGCGACGAAGGAGCGAGTTTTCGATAGCATGAGTGTTGGAATTGCCTTCTACAACGAGTATTAGACGATATTTTCTCTATTTCAGTAAAGTTTTGTGGAAAACTCTCGAAATTCAAATGAAAATTCAGATTAGTGACTTTTGTATTGTATCTTGGCAGTTGGTGTCACTAACGAAATTTGACAGATCACGGAATTTGAATTGATTTGATTCGAAAGTTAATTCGATCGGAGGTCAGTACTGACAACCATAAAACGAAAAATATAACTGAAAACAATGCTGTAATGAGTTTCATTACAGCACTACTTCTAGTACTGTAATGAACTCATTACGATACTGAAATAGAGAAAGAATTTTTGAACCACAGTTCTGCAAACGAAGACTGATATTTTTGCATTATCGGTTGATAACATTTTCGATTGAATTGGTAACGAAGGCGATACTGCCAATCTCAGTGAAGAAAGAAGAAGAAGAGGAAGAGGTTTATTTGAGGTTATAACGTTACAGTAAATACAGGGTATTTAAAAAAAATGTGACCACGTCTCTAGGGAGGATACAAAACTAAAAAATAATAGGAGTTTTTTCATAATTTTGCCAAAACTACTGGCAACAATGTGATGAAATTTTATACGAATATTTTTTAGAAGCGTATACATTTCATGAATGTGTTCTGATCTTTGACCCTTAAAGAGGTCGCTAGTTCAATGTTCATACCAAGTTGTTTTGAACATTACTTTTTCGAAATAAGATTTATTAGCTGAATTCCCAGCGATCTTAAACATCATTCAATTTTACACCAAAGAGGTACTCAAAAATCAAACTCGATACTGTGCAACGTTGGCGAAATTATTTTATTTGAAAATTATGAAGTAATAATCGATGCTGGTATGGAGTAATGATGAATATATAAATTGAGCAAAAAATCATAAGAAAACATCAAAAACGGTTGAAACTTAAAAAAAATTCAATCCGAGTAGGTATTCAAAATGTCCTCCGTTTTCACAAATACACAAATCTATCCTTTTTTCTAGAAAATCCATTTATCTTCTCAACGCTTGGGAGTCAGCTATGAGGTCATTGAAGTGACTGTCTGATATTCATAAAAAACAATTATCAGACAGCTCCAATATTCCTCATTTAGGGCGGGCGAATACAACTGCAATTCGGCACTTTGCTGAATTGCATTACTTCGTGAGGATATGGCCCAAATTCCAGGGTCATCGAACAGACACCGCACTCGCTAAATAATATTGTTAAGTAATTAGTTTGTTACGTAATTAGTTTGTTACGTAATTATTGAACATAAATAGATGTAAGAATTTTAAATAAAGCATTCTTCAGTTTCTTCTTATTGCATTCACTACCGTGAATAGTCAAACTCAGAGAAGTGGGCCTGACAACCCCACTATCTCTTACGTGACGTTGAATTCTATCCTTCAATTCTTGAGGTTGAAATAATGTCGAAATATATTTTTTCTTCGATTCGGAAAATGATTACGAAATCTTGCTGTCAATATGGGATTAATCTCCAGCGTGATTACTAATTGATAATAATAATGATTCATGACTTCATAAATTTCGAATCAAAATATTCCGAGAAAGGTGTAGAGTATCGAGTTTCATCAAAATTGACTGATTTTAAATATTGCTCAGAATTTAGCTCAATAAATAAAATATCAAAAAAGTAATGTTCAAAGCAACTCGGTATGATCCGTGTAACTAGCGCCCTCTATACGAGTCAAACATCAAAACACATTGATTAGATGTATCAGCTTTCAAAACATATTTGTATAAAATTTCATTACAATGTTGCCAGTAGTTTCAGCAAAATCGTGAAAAATGAATATATTTTTTTCTTTTTCAGCGTCCTGTATCTTGAATACGGATGGCGTTTTCACTGAACAAACCCTCATTATTTTTCAGTTTTATATTTATCGTAGAGAGGAGGTCACCTTTTTTTTGAAACACCCTGTATGTGGCTGACTTACAGATTTGTAAATAATGAAATTCTGGAAGTTTTTCTGTAACTGTCGTACTAGAAGTGTCAATTTTGAACTACTTCATAATGAGATCAAAGGTAGTGGGTTTACGCGGGCCATGTTGATTGGTTCATCGCTCCCACTTCGTATAGACCTTTTCAATTTTTTTATTTATTTATTTAGTGCAATGGAATATGAACGGGATGAATCCCATAAACAGTATTCTCGAATACAACAAAATTCAATAGAGTATTAACCTAGCGTACATACAACATACAGAAAATAAAAAACATCAACAAAAAAAATTCTCATTATTCTGAACAGATGAATCATCCGAATGAAATTTTTATTTTTACCCCTTCTTTCAATGCTTTTTTTATTTTATTTTTACTATCAGCCAACAAGTCTATTGAAACTGAACACTAATTCACAGTGATCATTGCTCTGCATATAGGAGAATTTTGACTACTGTTAGTTCTTCTCTGTGGAACAAGAAATAAACCCCTCTGCCTGAGATTTCTCTTAGGGGCATAAAAATTGACTTTTGCCAGTATACTTTCACAGACCAACTGATTGTTGATTAGTTTAAAAACAAATAAAATATCCTTTATTTTTCTGATGTTTTCCAATGAAATAAAATCAAAATACCTGAGCCTCAGGTTATAGTTATTAGGATCCCGAGGTGTCAAAAAATACTGGCATTTAAAGCTTAAAAATTTCAAAACTTTTTTTGTACCATTTCAATTCTTTTTATGTATATGAGATAAAAAGGATTCCAAACAGCTGAGGCAAAATTAATCTTACTATTGATAAAGACAGAGTACAATGTTCTCATTGTCAATTGATCTGTGAAAGGTTTATACTGTCTCATAATAAATCCCAGGATTCTATTACAGGAAGCAACTATAAAAAATCAATATGCTAATCGAAAGGGAGATTCTATCTACATTAACCCTAGACAACTGTGAATCATTCAAGGTGTACGGGAACTGGACGACATTCCGATTACGAGAAACCGTCAGAATACTCCAAGAGCTAGTGAATTGACAGGCGATTTCGACGAGCACAAGTACCTGCCAGGCGACTCGAAAAGGGTGTAAAATACGAACAAAAATGAACTTTTTACTGTAAGGATGAAATTTATATATGTGTTCGTCTGAGGGAATGAAAAAATAAGTTTTATTATTAATCTTCATCATCATCTGATATGTTATCAATAATTTTTTCATCATATAGTACAGTCGTTTCAAGCGTAGTACACTGTGTCCTAAATTGGTTGAGACTGCATTATCGTACTATAATAGAGCATTTAGATATATTGATATATAAACCGTTTCCAAAACAGTACTCAGAAAAAATTTTCATCTCATCCTGCGTTTCATGGGAATGTGTAAAGGAAACTATACACCTGAAAATCTTCAAATCATACGCGAACAACAAAAATTTACATTTTTTAAAACATTTCAAAATATCATTAATATAAATTTAAAAAAATAACGGACCCAAATGTGAGCCTTGAGGAACACCAGATGAAACCAAAGAGAAATCAGATTTATAACCGCCAACCCCTACATATTGCCGCCTTTTCGATAAATATGACCTAAACCATGCCAACACGATTCCCGTCACTCCGATCTGCTCAAGTTTATGTGAGAATAATTTTGTGTGAACCTTATCGAACGCTTTCGCAAAATCAGTAAATACTACATCTACCTGCAAACCGCATCCAAACTCTCATGCAAGTATTCAACCATTGTGATCAGATTTGTTTCAACCGATCTTCCGCTAAGAAAACCATGTTGTTCACCGATAATCTGAGGCCTAACCATATGCAATAATCGCGGAAATATCAGAAATTGGAAAATCTTTTCAAAAATAGAGAGAGTTTGCTAATAAGTCTGTAATTATTAACATCTGATTTCGAACCACCTTTGTGAGTAGGAACGACGCAAGCAATCTTCCAACGAGTAGGAAATTCACAGACTCTCAAAGACTTATTATAAATCAGCATTAGAGGGAAATACTACATGATCGTATAAAACAAGATGTCAACATACCAGGACCAGCATCCTTTTTGGGATTCAGATCATTGAGTGATGTTTCAACTTCTGATTCAGAAATTTGGACGTAAGAGAAAGATTCAGGAAATGATCCGATATTGCTTTCAGAAATCAACGTCGATCCATTATCATTGTGCTGTTAGTTTAATGGAATGTAAGCACTACCAAAATATCTAGAGAAAAGGTCACTTATAATAATGATAATAATAATAAATTTTATTGATCTCTCAAGACACTTCAGTGTATGGGACAAGTCAAATATACATACGTACATACATTTCATCATCAACAATTTGCGGACAATCTTGGTGAAATTCCATTGTGGAATAATAACATTTTGACATCAATATAGATTTCATTTTGTTCTTAAATACTAAGAAGTTAAGAGATTTCAAAAACTTGGGAGGTTGTTGTACATTTTTATCGACTGGTACATAGGAGATTTTTCAAACATATGAGTTCTGTGTTTAGGCACAAGTAAAATATCTTGATTCCTAGTTCCATATTCATGGTTGTCAGACAAACTAGTCCATTTCTTTTCATTTTCTTTGGCATACAGCAGACACTTAAATATGTAGATACATGGGAGAGAGAGAATATTATTTTCAACAAAAGTTGGTCTACAGGATGTTCGGGAACTCAGGTTAAAAATTCGACGGATGATGCTCTATTGAAGTCAGTACACTTACCCCAGAGCAGAATGTTGTAGGAAAGTCTACTTTACAAAATGCTATGATAGACCTGAAGTAATGAACTGAGTGGCAGCATATCCCTCACTCCACTTATGGCAACAAATGAGCTATTGAGTTTTTTGCAAAGCATATCAATATGCGTGGACCAGCTAAGGTTCCTATCAACATGTATTCCCAAGAATTTACTGCTTACGGCTGATTTTATCAAGAAGAGTGATTTATCTCCAAAGTGTCAACAGGATCACTCCTGAAACTGAAGTAAATGCATACTGTTTTATTAACGTTCACTATATCTTTGTATGACTGGCACCAAACAACGAACAGGTGTATAATCGCCTCGCACGCGTAACGAAGCTCCTCGGGAGTCTTCTTTGCCCAGACTAAGGTATCATCGGCAAAGAGAACTAGCAGAAATAGGGACAAGTGAAGGGGCAAATCATTTATGAACAACAGGACAAGTAGTTGCCCCAACACCGAACCCTGAGGAACCCCAGAGCTAACAGGAAACATATCCGAATAAGTGGAACCAACCTTAACCCGCAAGAAATACTCCCCTGAACCCCAGACATTAACATCTATCCAAAATGAATTCGATAGAACACTCAGGATAGAAATGGGACGAAAGTTAGTAATTTCTTTCATGTTACCGCCCTTGGGTATCGGGATGACTATGGACTCCTTGAGGGTATTGGGAAATGTGCCTGCCGATATTGAAAGGTTAACGATATGAGCAAAGTGCTCGCCAATGGTTTCAGCGACACTTTTTACTATTTTGGTTGAGATGGAATTTAACCCTACGCAGTTCTTGTTTTTGAGATTTTTAATTGCATCAAGAACCTCTAACTTAGTAACTGGATGGAAATAAGACGTTTTATCCACTAAAGGCGCATTTGTACAAGAAAGGGACAAGTTGTTACCATAACAAGTCTTCAACTTAGATTCAGCCATTGTGGTGAAGTGACTAGCAAACACGCTAACCTGGACCGAAGGATTATCGCGTCTCACTCCATCTAAATCGATAGTTATTGAGTTATGTGTGTTCATTTTCCTGCAAGTAAACCCGTTTACAATATTCCATAGTGTTTTATTTTTATTATTTCATTTATTATTATTTCTTGTTCATTCTTAGCTGTAGTATCATCATATGACATGGTCTTCGGTATATTATCAAATTTATTGCTGACAGAACAATATGAAAAAAGTTTATTCGGATCCCTTACTATATCAGACTTAACAGAAGAAATGTATTTTTTGAAATCTTTTGCAATAAGTTCTCGAGTTTTTCGTCGCACTTGATTTGGGTTTTTTTCAACTCCGGCAACCATGCGGTATTTACCGAATGAGTTTCTTTCCTTCTGTTCATATTTATAAACCTCCCAACATTATTTGGCCAAGAAATCTGAATGTTGATATTTGTTAAAGTGCGAAATGCATTTCTAAAATGCATTTGATTTATTCTGAATAATCGGTTTCTTTTCTGCTTTTGTCTTTTTTCATTTCAGATTAAGATTGCGAGTCGTTTTGGGAAGAATCTGTCTATCCGAGCCCATCGACGGATAACATGAAGATGATCACACTGATGTCTTTCAAGATTTTCCTGATATTTAATATTTTATGTTATTTTTTTACGGGGAGACAGGTTTTTTCGGCTGAGGTTTTTTTCCCCAAGCTGTATAGTATCTTATGATACTAGTGATGATAGTATCGTATGACTCTATAGTATCATACGAAGAATGTTATGATACCCCGTTCCTTTTTACCTCAGCTTAGGTACTTTTTGTTTCAACATTTATTGTATTATTTTATCTCTCTTTTTCATAAGAATATATATATATATATATATATATATATAAATATATATATATACATATATATATATATATATATATATATATACATATATATATATATATATATATATATACTTGTATTGAAGTAATAGTCGTAAAGGTATAAATGAATTTCAAGGCTATTCGACTAGATTTATTGGTAGGGCGAAATGAAGGTCAATTCGTTCTCAAACTCTATATTTCGTCCCCAGTTTGGGACATCTTCAGGAGTAACTGCAATTAAAAGGATGTTTTTATAATATATCCTCAAGGTAACATCTTAGGACTTACGAAGCTATGACATATAAGTGGTGAATCAAAAAACGAGAAGGATCTCAATGTTCCCATATCATTGGAACATCAAGTCGTCACAAGTTAAAAAATATATCAATGTGCTATATCAATGAGAATAATACGATGAATGATAGATCAGACACCAGAAACTTGAGCAATATATACAGTTTCTTACTTACCTGTGACAAAAAAACATTCAATGCCGCCCCTGAATCGACGCCATCTGCCTGACAGCTGGAAGGTGCTCTTGAAGCTTTCACTTGGATTGGAATGAAAATTGGACAAGATGTTTTGTTCTTTTTGGTTTTGTGTTATTTGATTTTAAAATTTGTTCAGTGTATGTTTTCATGTGAATTCACCCAAAGGACTACATATAAGAAGAAGAATTTCTCACCGATGACATTCATGGACCAAAGATTAACCTTCAAATTAATATTACGACGTAATTTACAGCACGAATATTCTAATCCTGATTCATAAACCGATATATTTTTTAACTTGTGACGACTTGATGTTCCAATGATATGGGAACATTAAGATCCTTCTCGTTTTTTGATTCACCACTTATATGTCATAGCTTCGTAAGTCCTAAGATGTTACCTTGAGGATATATTATAAAAACATCCTTTTAATTGCAGTTACACCTGAAGATGTCCCAAACTGGGGACGAAATATAGAGTTTGAGAACGAATTGACCTTCATTTCGCCCTACCAATAAATCTAGTCGAATAGCCTTGAAATTCATTTATATATATATATATATATATATATATATATATATATTTATATATATATATATATATATATATATTGTTCTTATGTTTATATATCTCAATGGCTACCATGTTCATCTTAGGATAGAAACTTTTGATGGACACAATATTGTTTTCTCAAAGGCAGAGGCTATTTCGAACATCAAAAGTTTCTATCCTAGGATGAACACATAAGCCATTGAGATATATAAACATAACAACAATATAAACAGAACGGAAGAAACTCCTTTGATACATACCGCATGGTTGCCGGTGTTGGAAAAGACCAAAATCAAGCCAATACGAAGTGGGATTGATGGACTAATCAACATCGCGCGCGTAAACCTGCAACCTTCTCCCGCCAATGAACAGGGTATAGGTTGGGCCAACGGATCGAATCGCTTTCGGAAATTCAGCGGTGGAGTTACAACCTCAGACCAAGAATCATCTGAAGATGCCTAACGCAGTTGTGGGCGAAACGTTAGGTGAAATATTTTCTAATAGACCACGGCCAATAAGCCCGAAAACTGTCTTAACTTTTTATTGCTCATTTATCTTTGTTAGAAAGACAATGATTAACCCCATGAAAACTCAATACTTTCACAATGAGTTTTCTGATACTATGCAATAAATATCAGTCATTCAGTGAGATGCAGCAAATTTAATTCTCCCTTAAACGGAGTATCCATAGATACTCCGTTTAAAGGAGGACTATGAAGGGATGTTGGTGGTATTCATAAAATATACCTTTTTTTGATTTTTTTAGCCTCAGATCTATCCAATAATAAATATCATCGATTACATGAAAATCATTCAATTCAATACATAAATTCCTCCAATATTCCGAGGCAAATTTGACAAAATTCAAATCTTAATTGCGCACTAACTCCATACACAAACGTGAGATGTATAGCAATAGACTGACTACAAATATTAGATCTTAAGGTGTCAAGGCATCGGCCTCGATTGCATATATCGTCGGCGACACCGCAAAACCAAGTAACTGCAAAAACTGAAATTTTCAGGAGGCACTAAAAACTCAATAGTTGTGGATTGATGAATTCGATTGAATACGTTATAATTATCCAATCACTTGGATAGTTAAATTATCCAAGTGATTGGATAATTATAACGTATTCAATCGAATTCATCAATCCACAACTATTGAGTTTTTAGTGCCTCCTGAAAATTTCAGTTTTTGCAGTTACTTGGTTTTGCGGTGTCGCCGACGATATTCGTGTCACGATAAAATTTGGAAAGACTAAGATCCGTTTGCACCATCGTTCCTTAAAGTTAAGGATCCCTTAAATATTGACAGTTCCACGACTGTCACTCAAATGAAATTTCTATGTAAGGGAACTCAGAATATAGAACAATATTTTATTATCTATGTAGGAACCCTTAAATAGTAATATCTAGTGATATTTCAGTTTTTCATGTTGTTTAACTTCACCCTAGTTCAATAAAGCCTTTTCATTGGCTGGCCGGATACAAATGAAAGTTGTCATTTCTTTTAACCTAACTTTACTGTCATTTTGACGATTTCATGCTAGTTGAAATTTCAAATTTTCTGCTATAATTTCATAGAAAACAAGAAATGTTTGACAAATTATTTCAGGTTAGAATCCAATTCTTAAATTTGAGGTTAGGTTTAAGGATGGAAACGTCACTTAAATATTTAAGGAACGATGGTGCAAACGGATCTAAGTGCTTTCAAAATGTGCTCTTCAATTTGCGCATTTTCGACCTGTTCCAAGGGTTTTTTTGCAATCGGTCGTCATGTGAACTCCGTCACATTTCATGCACTTGAATGTGGCATGATGTTTTTTTTTGCGTAAGGATTTCAAGTGCCGCCACGAGCACAAAGCACAATGTTTTGGCACAGTTCTGGTTCCGATTCGAAAAAAATCTTTTTCTTTATTATACAGGAAGTTTCTATTGCGTCAACATCGAGTTAGTTAAGCTCTAATTGTGGTTCATTTTAAGGTTCAGAACTATTTGACTACTTAGATATTTTCGAGTGCTTTAGGGTCGGTTTCACAAAACTGTCAAATTAACTAGAGCCACCGCGATTCGCTGAAATTTCAAAACGAATAATTCGATTGGTCCAAATTCACGTAAGGTTTTTTAATCGCACAATTGAAGTTTTGTGAAACCGACCCTCCTTTGCATTCGGCAGGTTAAACTCTCTCTGAGAAATCATACAAAACGATGAAATATTGCTAGGACACATGCATTGCCTAGATTTTAGCGCCGAAATGTAATGATATATGAAGATGAAATATAAACTTAAAAAGATGAAATACTTACACAACAATCTCGAAATTGTTTGGCATCTATAGGAGAGGTGAAATTTAAACCCCAAGTATCGTTGGTCATTGGGTCTTTCCAATACACGAAGCATTCCGATGCTTGACCTATCCTAGTACCTGAAAAAATATCAGTCCTTATTGATTGAAAAGTAATAACTTCAATATTTTTTTTGTAGAAATTATTAATGAAATTTTATGTAATATCAATTGACGTACACTCCGTTACAAGAAGATCATCGGCATTGGTTGATTGTATTATACGAGTATTATACGTTATTTTGTTAGCTTTCATCACTTTCTGAATAATTTGACATACTGTGAATTGAGTACAGTCTACTGAATTACTATGAACTACTAGGTTGTCGCACATCATGAAATAATAATAAAAATTAACAATAAGATCCACATTCGATCTGAAATTACTTTCAATTCATCGTTTAGTAGTCCACAATTTATGATTGTAAAGTGTGATGTTCTTTGCAATTCATTGTTCAGATTGTGAATTCGATTGAAATATCGTCTTTATAGACACTGTGCATATTTGAATGTGGCGCCCTTCGTGGCAATATGAATCATTATCGTCACTTTCGAGCATTTTGGCCGTCGTCGTGGATTAGTTCTTGACGTTTCACCAGTTCGAGTTTCTGGCATCTCCAGGATATTTTAGGAGATTTATCCGCCATTTCAAATATTAAAAATTCATTCTCAATGCCAGGATGTATCATTTACTGTATGAAATCCACCAGTTTAGTGCTGTATAGGTTGTTAAAATGCATATTACAATAAAGACAATTCCATAAGGTTTAATTATTTTCGAAAAATTGATTCGATTAAGAAGAGAGGTCGATATGGATTACAAGTGTGAGAAGTGTTTGGAGTATACAGGTTGTCATTGTCATCGGAATATGGCGACATGTTTGTATATTATTCGACATCGTTTTTCTTATTATGATGGCAGATGGACATAATTTTACCCAGATAAAATGTCTAAAGTATTTTAGGTCACATGGATAAGAACAATTATTTTGAGTTTTGAATCTTAAGTATTTTCGGTCACACTGGAAATGAACAATTATTTTGAGTTTTGAATGACACTGGGTATATTTTCTCATAAAGCTCAGACTAAAAACGAATATGATTTTTCAATTTCCAATCCAAATGAGAGAAATAGATATTTCTTCCCAAAGAGTTCAAAATTTCCTAGTTTACTTTTGGAATGTTTTTCTGTTGAAGAATCATTTCATCGAATGTGAATGTTTTGAAAATAAAGTACCAACGGAAAGTTAATTTTTTCTGCTTAACGTGATACATAATACCTCCAATTAGAATGACAGAATCTTCGTTGGTCTATCGAACTATTGCACAGCTCTGCTGTTAATCTCTTCATGATAATAAAACAAATTGTTTTGAACACATTTACTCGATGATATTAAATGCAAAATCAACTAGGAAATTTTGGACTTTTTTGGGAGAAATTTAATTTTCTAGAGAAATTTAATTTTCTAGAGAAAATTAAATTCATATTAGAATATGGGGACTGGAAATTGAACAATTGAATTCGCTTTCAGTCATTTAGCTATAAAAATTGACATATTCAAAATAATTCACATGATACATGAATTTCAAAAATTGACAAATGACATCGTTGTTCTCAGAAAAATGTGTACGGGGTGGGCAAAATACCTGAACTATAACTTTTTACTCAACGAGATGAAGAAAAATTAATGCACATTACAGTCGTCTTCTTTGTTTTCGAGTTTTCGACTTATAGGAAAAAATTGAAATTAAGGTGATTCAACTTTGGCTATTATCTCCATTTCTGCCTGTGCAAGGATGTTGAAATAAAAACATTATAAAGACTCTTTTTCATAGCAATCCAGTGGCGTATTTTGATTTTCTGCAGAGGTTTCCTTGCTGAGCTATAACATAAAGTTGTGTTTTTTCTTATGAAAACAATAGTTTATTATGACTCGGAAAAAGAAGTCATTGTTTCCAGTTTCACAGATATATACATTATACAGAGTAGCCACGTAAAAAAGTACCTACTGACCAATATTTCCGTGCGTGAGTTATAGAAAATGCTCAGAAGAGTTAATCTTTCTACGATTTTTCATTTTGAGGTTATGGGTCTATGATATGATATGGGGCTGTACTGTTTCACGTGGCCCACCCTATACATTGTGTTATATATTTTTGAAATGGAAAAAACCTATGAGTCATAAAAAATTATCGTTCACATAAGAAAAAACACAACTTTATGTTTTAGCTCAGCAAGGAAACCTCTTCGGAAAAAAAACATGGTACGCCATTGGATTGCTATGAAAGAGTGTCTCTATAATGTTCTCATTTCAAAATCCTAGCATGAACAGAAACGGAGATAATGACCAAAGTTGAAATCACCAAAATCTCAAATTTTGCCTTTAACTCGAAAGCAAAGGAAGATAGAGAAATGCAGTAGATGACGGTTTCTCTTAAAAAGACGAAGGTAATGTGCCATTCATTTTTTTCCATCTCGTTGTTTAAAGAAGTTGGAGTTCATGTATCACGAATTTTGCCCACCCTGTACAATAGAATTATAAGAAAATATATCTAGCCTACCATTTAAAAATTCAAGGTAAAATAGTTTATTCCCGGTGTAAATCGAAATACTCATGCCATATTCCCTATCTCAAATTAAACTTATCTGAACGATCCAACAATGAAAAAAACGAAGCCGATTACTTGAATAATATCGAAAAGCAAGCATGTTGCCATCTGTTGACACCCTGTATATTTGAATGATTAAGACTTTCCAGAAACTGTTCTGCTTCCAAATATCATAATTGTGTGGATGGTACTTCGAAAGAAAGGCAACCTTATGAAACAATTATTTCTTACACTCTTTGTGGGAAATGTAAGGAGTAATGATACTGAAAGCCTTTCATATCACCTTAGAATTTTTCTACAGGTTGGTTATAGTGACATTGAAACAGTTTCCGGGCTTATTGACCAGTTTGAATTTTGTTGATTGTTTTAGTTTTCATAGATAAATATACGCTATAAACTGCTGAAGTTGTCTTTTTTCTTTGCAAAGTTCAGAAATTTCTGCGCCTTTTCCGACAGAAAAATGATTGAAGTTATTTTCTAAAAATCCTCAACATTTCAAAGTTTTCATCATTTTCAAGAATAAACCAAAATTCGATCCAATATTTCATAAAATATCACCAAAACTTCACGGGAAAATACAATGCGCAAAAAGCTTAACTCACATTATTGAAATCTCAAATTCATTTTTCAACTAAAGGTGTCCTCAATGACAATTATTTTTATCAGAATTTCCCAGCGGGTATAAAAAAAATTATATTATCAGATTTTGGATGTATTGGCTGCATTCTAAAATCAGTTATTCTCGATCGTTTGATTTTCTACACTCGATCGCTATGCAACGCGAAACACGCAATTTGACCCAAGTGGAATGTGCCGAAGCGGGAGTTTTGTGAGAAGAAGGGTGGACATAAACCAGAATTACAGAAGGGTTTGAAGTTTCCCATACAAGTGTGTCCAGAATGTTGCAGCGATTCAGGGAGACAGGTATGAAGGTCCAAAGACCAGGACAGTGTAGACCACGGGTAACAACTGGCATTCAGGAACGTTACTTGGGAGTTTCTTCGTTGAGACAACTGTTTGCAACCGCTCGCCTTCTCGAGAATCAGCTTGAGCAAACTCATGGGGTGCAAATTAGCACTCAGACAATAAGAAATCGCCTCAGAGAATATGATCAAAGGCCTCGTGTAGCGGCAAGAGGCCAGCTCTTACCCCAGCCCGTCGAAGGGCACGTTTGGATTTTGCAAGAGAGCAAATCCATTGGGAAGAGGCCGATTGCGAAAGAGTTCTCTTCACAGATGAGTGATGATTAGCAGAATCTAATCTACCATTGTGATCGACGTTCCCTTAAATACACACGTCCATAAGGAAGATATGCTCAGTGCAATTTCCTGAATACTACTGGTTTCGGGGAGGATCGCCTATGATATGGGGTGGAACATCTTCGACTGCTCGCACAGACCAAGTGGTCGTTGATAATGGAGCTATGAACGCTGATAAGTATATGAGGAACATTCTTGAAGAGCATGTAGTGCCATTTGCCCCATACATTGGTGAAAATTTCATTATTATGGACGATAATGCCAGACCTCATCGTGCGAGCATCATTCAGGAGTACCTTGAAGACGTTGAAGTCTCTCGAATGGAATGGCCAGCAAGAGGTCCAGATCTCAATCTGATTGAGCAGATTCGGGACAACCTCAATAGAAGGCTGAGAAGTTCAGAAAATCATCTAACTACTCTTAATAACTCAGGAATCCAACTCGGAGAAATCTGAGAAGGATTAGATTAAAACATTCAAAAATCACTCATTTTGAGTATGAACCGTCGTTGCCGAGCTGTAATTAACGTAAGGGGAAGAAATACCAAGAATAAAATCACTTTTCAGCATTTCAGTAATTTGAAAATAGTTCATTTCTCTTTTTTCAATGAGATTCGGTGAAATCCTGAATTTTTCTTCCACTTGATGTGTCTTGTTTCGTTCAAAACCTTGCCTAGAAATCATAAAAATAAGTTATAAAGTCAATGTAAAGTTGATTAAGATTTTCAGAATGTGCGTTAATTTTTTTGCGAAGTGTACTTTACTTTAACGCTAACAATTGTTCAATGTTCTACTAACAGTTATACCAAAAGTCACCACCAGATGTCTCACTTCAAAAATATGCACAGCGCCTACACTGTATATTCAATTTTGTGTTCCTATTAGCCTGCAAAGATTAATTTCGTATATGAAGAAAACTAAACTGATTATACAGACAAAACATCCGAATTTGGCCACGCCTTGTTGTTTTGGTCCACTATCGCTTCTTGTTGCTTAGACTATAGGTATATTTACTATTAACGATATTGTTAACAGAAGCAGCAAAAAGTAAAAATGAAATGAATGTTAACATTTTCGCTCATTAATTTGACTATTTCAATATTATAAATACCTGGTTGAACTAGTCGTACATCTAAAATTTTGTCGACCTGCGAATTGTAGGCCGTTATATGGAACACGCATTCCGGTGAATCTTGAATGCAGGTTATGTTGACAGGAACTAAATCTTCGCTGACCTGCTGCCATTTCACCGTTCCGGCACCGCTGGCCGATACATGGAAGACCTCCGCCCATAGCCTGTACAAAAAAAAGCAGCAGTTTATTCGATGTTAAATCCATCTCGTAGAATAATATATAGAATAATATATAGAATATTAGAATATTTTCATTGTAACATTGTTTTCAGTAATATTTATTCATGGCATGTTGACCTCCTGTCACGGATTTATTCAACATCTGTCAAATTTAATGAGATAGAAAACAGTTCTGCCAATCAATATTTTTCGATGTAAAAATCACTGAACGATATTAATGGCAATATTTCAATAATTTCGATAAAACTTCCGTAAATTAGAGAAAATATTGTATGATACTTCGTGGCTAGTTTTTTTTGAACTCGTGTAAGAATATCAATGCCTTCTGTATCTGTATCATAAATAACTATATCTCGATTATTTCTTAATTTATTCATTATTATTGTTAAATGTTATTAATCCTTAACACTTGAATTGAATTATTCAACAAAATTGTCAAAACTTGACAATCTAAGAGAAAAAAGCATAAAACGCTTTTCAACATACAGGGTGTTTCACGAGTAGTTGGCCTTAGCCTAATGGTAAAAAAAAACATCTATGCCTTTCAGAAAAATGGGGGTTTTGTATCCTAAGACCATCAGTTTCGGAGATACGGGGTGTTTCATGAAAATTGTCCGATGTCGATAAAATTTTATGGGTTCCTTTACTTCAGGAAGCTCTTTCAAACAGTTGAATTATCCATAATTTCAGAGCACTACTCAAAATGTTCCATTTTTTACATTCCTCACAGAAATTTAGTTATATCGTTATTGCCGTGAGAAACTATATAAGTTATTCTGAAGAATTCAATTTTTGCTTTGTATGGCACAATTGTCGAAAGAGAATAAGAACCGGATGAATTCATTCTTTATGTGAAATTTTCAAAATGCGGTCTTATTTTTAACCCTTTGGTGATAATATTTATTGTCTTCTGCCAAGATTTTGAACTTTTTTGAATTTTGTTCAAGTTTTTTCCATTTTGAAACCTCAGTTCGTCTTGAGTGTGCCTGAAACAGTGATTAAAGTAAACATTATCAAGCTAAGAATTTTTTGGAATTGAAGTTTTAATTAAGATTCAAATGTAGTTAACCATCTTGAAAAATGTAATACATGAGTAAATTCTCTCCGAAACACAAAAAATTCTGAATTTGACTCCGCAGGAAATATGGCTTCATCAATCGTTTAATATTTGTTTTGATTTCGAGAGAAGATGTTCTATGCTTCCCAATAGGTATCGCTGTCAAAATCAAAGGTAGTCTAATTTTGTTTCAAAACTAGAACTATTGCTCAGGTTTGAACCAATTGTGAATATTTCGACATAATATTTGTGTATGATTTCACAATGGCAAATTCAGAGCAACAGTTCGAGAATATCGTCAGAGATTTTCTGATATAGAAACGTTCTATCCCTCGTAGGGAGACGGCGGACTAAGAAGAAAAAGAAGCTCTGAATCCAACAAGTACAAAAAAACAATAAACGCTGTGAACATCACCCATACCAAAGTCTTCCGAACCTTAAAACAAGAAAAATTAAATTATCTCCTTTACCAAGATGTCCAAAAATTAGAACAAGGAGATGAAGAACTAAGGAGAAGTTGGGGTATTCAATAACAGAACACGTCGTGTATTGGCTAAGAATAATCAACATTTGACACATTCTGAAAATTCACAGATGGAGAGGGAAGTGTATGTTAATTTTTCAATTACTCTTATGACCTGTCCAATAAAAATTTTTTCATCTCGATGGATTAATGAATGCTTATTATTATTATTATTGTTAAAGGCGGACCTATGGCATGACCACCAAGGTCTCTAAACACTAAAATTTAATACTTATTTCTATTGTGAAGCAAGTACACTTACAGATTTCATTTTCCAAGGGGGTTCATATCATTTATATCAAAATTCAATATGTAATTTCTAAAGATCCTAGACCTTGGTTTCGCATACATTCAATCACTATTTCACGCACAGCTAATGGAAACTGGGATTTCAAAATAAAAAGGACTTGAACATAATTCAAAATCTCGGCAAAAAAAATTAATATTATCACCAAAAGGATAAAAACAGAACCGGATTTCGAAAAAATTACATAAAGCATGAATTCGTCCGGTTCCTATTCTCTTGTGAAAAGTGTGCCATACAAAGTAAAAATTGAATTCTTTATGACTTATGCAGTTCTTCATGGCAATAACGAAATTTCTCTGAGAAATGTGAAAAATCAAGATTTTGGGGCTTGAAAGAAAAATCAAGATATTCTGAGTACTGCTCTGAAATGATAGATAATTCATACTGTTCATACTGTTCAAAAGAGCTTCCTGAAGCAAGGAAATTTGATTGACATCGGACTTCTATTCCAGAGTTATAGCTATCGCAAATTTAGGCCAATGTTCATGAAACACCTCGTATCTCCTGAACTAATGCCTTTAGGATGCAAAACAACCAATTTTTCTGAAAGGCCTAGATGTCCTGCATTCACAATTAGGCTACGGCCAAAGACAAATGAAACACCCTGTAAATCTCCATGAATGAAGGGTCAATATTTAAAGAGCATCTCATCGAAACAACTGAACAACAATGGATAATTCTTATTTTGCGGTATTTGTTGCAGTCTGGACAAGATGTTTACAATTTAATATTCTAGGATAAACAAATGTAAAAACTTTCATCTAAAAGAAATAGAGGAAAATTAATGACATATTCTTCAGAGAAACTGATAATGCCATCAACTGCATTCCTCTATCTTCATTTGATTTCAGAATTGAAATTTTGGCGATTTAAACTCTGAGATATCTCCGTTTCTGGTTTGTGCTAGGATGATGAGAACATTTTATAGACACGTTTTTTATAGCAATTCTATAGCGTACTGTACTTTATTTCCAAAGGTTTCCTGAGCCATAACTATAACTTAAAGTTGTGTTTTTTTTCCTCTTGGAATAAAACATAGTACACTACCCGTTTGCAATGCTGAAAGTGTATTTATGATGTTTTCATTCCAACATCCTATCACGAAAAGAAACGGAGATAATCTACCAAATTTCAATTTTAGCTTATAACTCGAAAACAAAACAAAAATAGAGAAGTGCAGTTCATGTTTTTATCACTTTCTCTAAAACAAGAAGTTTTCCCTATCTCTTTCGGTTAACAAGTTGAACTTTGGACCCGTCCAGTGTAGCTTGTTGCGCTGAAGACTTTACAGTGTAGCTGCAGTTTATTTCCGCCAAACTTGGCACCACCGATACTGAAAAATCTTCAAGCGTGATAAGGTTCATTGGCCGGGTTCAAAATTCAATTTGAATCTTCAATAGTTTCGTTGTTTAATGGCCTAGAGGCTAAGCGACTAAACGTCCTAATCGGTTTTTGAGCCTTCAATTTGAATAATTTTTATACCGTAGTGATTATTTTTTGTATGTGTAAAAATAATCTTCTTACGTACCTACCTACCGTATAAACATATTGAAAAATGTCAAATGTTTATGAAAGTGTATCAAAATTGCTGATAATTCTGCTTGACAGCGTGTTGTCTGAAACCTGCATGAGTTTATTTTGCACTTTTTCGAAGACAACACGCTGGAATGCAGAATTATCAGGTCATTTTGAAGCATAGGTGTGATTCCGGTGAATATTTCCCGAAATTGCTATGGATACGAGCAGTGCAATTATCGCAGGGATCTTTCGCTCTGTACAATGCAATTATCGGAAGTAATTGCACAAGTGCATCAAAATTACCGATAATTTTGCATGACAGCGTGTTGTCTAAAAACTTTTTCAAAGACAACACGCTGGAATGCAGAATTATCAGGTGTAATTCAGGTGAATATTTCCCGAAATTGCTATGGATACGAGCAGTGCAATTATCGCAGGGATCTTTCGCTCTCTACAATGCAATTATCGGAAGTAATTGCACAAGTGCATCAAAATTACCGATAATTTTGCATGACATTGTGTTGTCAAAAAACTGCATGAGTTCATTTTCATTTTTGGAGAAAGAGCCCTCCACCTTCGGTGTCGGGTTCTTTCTCCAAAAATGAAAATGACCGAATGCAGTTTTTCAAAGACAACACGCTGGAATGCAGAATTATCAGGTCATTTTGATGCACGAGTGTAATTCGGGGAATATTTCTCCGAAATTGCTATGGATACCAGCAGTGCAATTATCGCAGGGATCTTTCGCTCTATACAATGCAATTATCGCTGTAATTTTCGATAATTGCATTCTATCAACATGAAGTTTTTGACAGGAGGGAAATATTCGTTGTAATTTTCGATAATTGCATTCTATTAAGATGAAGTTTTTGACAGGAGGGTAATATTCAATGTAACTATCTCTCATTCGTTCCCAATCTCGTGCCGATCTCATTTCGTTTTTACGAGTGTAACGTAATCAGTAAAGGAATTCTTTTGACAATTTGGGAAATTATGGATTCATGCCGCCATGCCATATTTTAAAAAAAACGTATCATTTTGATTGCGGCAGAATATTATTATTAGCGATTCCAAAGTTCCGAAGTTTTTCTAAAATGTGAACAGAAAGTTATATCAAATTCCCATACCAAGGTGAAAGAATATAGGATTGATAAGGAAAAATGTGAATTATATGAACATCATCACCGAAACGCTTGAATATTGAGAAGTAAAATTTTGTAAGAATCAATTGAACAGGGTAAATTCACCGTATGGAAAATAGTTTAATAAGGCTTGAGACACAAATGATAAGTCAATTGAAAATGATGAGGAAGAATATTAAAAATTGTTAAAAAAAAAATATCTGAAAACACAACATCCTTTGAGTCATTTTATTCCTGATCATTTCCTTAACATAATATAACTTTCCTCATTATTGTAAAGGCACCACGACAATGCGACTCAATTAAATTGAATTTTTTTGTGTTCGTTTTAGTCTGGACAAGGTTCATACAATGAGCATCTCTGACAGTAAGGTTATATTAAGTTAATCGAAGATTGACAATGTTATCATTAACGATTCCGAAATAAAAATGATTTTCCAAAACACACATTCCAAAATCCCACACTCGAATTTAATGTAAAAGAATATCAGACCGATGAAGAAAAATGTGAATTATATGGAAATCATTTTCCAAACACTTTGACGTTCAATGTTAAGATGTCAACTGAAGGATGAGGATGAATTCATCTTATGAGAGTGTGATTGTGGTACACACAAAAATCTGATAAAAATACTCGATTTATTTGTAAATTACCAAAACAGATTTTGCAAAATTTCTGTTAGAATCTGATGAAGTGGTGGGGTCAGCTTTCAGAAATAAGATGGCTAATCATGAGCAAAATTTTTCGGGATCCAAATTGACCCGATTAATCTTATGAATTTATTAACCTGAACCTATGACCCTGGCCCGTGCTCTAGGGGGGGGGGGGGGGCCCGGGGCTCGAGCCTTGAGGAACCAGAATTTTCAATTCATAGTTAAGAATACATAAAAAGGAGATCCCGACTTCCATCAATATTACCGGAAAAAAATTTTTTCATTGGAAGATTGATAAATGTGGGTTCTTCATGAAAAAAGATAATGAAAAGATGTCCTGTGGTTCCACAATCTCAACTTCCATTATCGTTGAGTTGTTTTGGGATGAAAAAACCGGAAATGACAATAATTATTTCTATATTTCAACATTGTAGCTTGGATTAGCCTTGAGGCAGATTAGGCGATTGCCAAGGACCCTGCATCATTTGGAGGCCCCGTGCCTTATAAAACAAAAGGAAAATTCTGATTATGGTTGAAAAGGGGCCCAAAAAATTGGACTGCTAGGGGCTTTCAAAAATTGCACTGCCTATATACTTTAGAAAGTGTCCCAAAACTTGTTGTCAAAAAATAAAGATTTTTGGACCAAAGAACGTCTTTTCTCTCCTTTCTCATGATCATGAAATATTGCAGTTTTTCCTTACTCTTTTATTTTTGTTTCAAAATAATGAAGTATACAGGGTGTACCAAGTTCGACGGCCTATTAGGCGTTTCTGGAGAACTAGACTTATTTGAAATCTGAAAATTGGATTATGATATTGTTCGACATAATCTACCGAGCTAAAATATTCTTGGAGCCTGACCACTTTCAGTTATACAGGGAGCGAAAAAAAAATTTTCAAAATTTTCTTTTTCTATTTTTTTCTTTTTGAATTTGATAGAGTATGCCATTCTGAATACATTCTCGAATCGTTGCATTCGTCGAAATACTTTCAAAAATATCGAGAAAAACCTGAAGAAAAAGAGAGAAAAGGGTATTCGGTATTATGTTTGTTATTCCTAATCTACATATCTTAAGCACAAACCGATTTCACATTTTTGAAGTCAGAGACTGTGGAAATATTGTACATTTTTAAAATTTTGAAAAACTCATCACAGGGTGTTCCAAATGTTGGGTCAAAAATTGGGATCAAGATTGGCCCATAACTTTCGTTTTTCAAATCAGAACCCTATTTTTTATGATTGCGTTGGATTGTATGAAGAAAACTGATGATAGTGTTCTAACATGTTAATGCTCCTAAAATTGATAATTCTTGAGCTATTTAGGATTTTCTGAATTCATGTGGTACGTAGCGTCAAATTCATTTAATCTGTTTCATTTCAACTATGACCTGGGTCATAGAAGATGAATTATTCCACTAATGATATACACTTGAATACATCCGTACTGAAATCGTTGTATTCGTCAAAATACTTTCCGAAATATAAAAAAAAAACTGAACAAAAAAAGGTAGATAAGAGTATTCGGTATAATGTTTGCTATTTCTAATCTAGATATCTTGACCACAAACCGTTTTCACGTTTTTGTAGTCGAAGACAATGGAAATATTTTACATATTTAGAATTTTGAAAAACTCGTCACAGGGTGTTCTAAATGTTCGGTCAAAAATTGGAATCAAGATTTGCCCATAACTTTCGTTTTACAAATTAGAACCCTATTTTTTTATGATTGCGTTGGATTCTGCGAAGAAAGATGATGATAATGTTCTATCATGTTGATACTTCTAAAATTAATATTTCTTGAGTTATTTAGTATTTTCTGATTCCATGTCGTACATTGCGTCAAATTCATAAAATCTGTTCCATAACAACAATGATGAATGAATTGAACAAAAAGGTGTGTCACTAGTGAGTTATTGAAATAATTTATCTTCTATGACCAAGGTCATAGTTGATATGAAACAGATTTAATGAATTTGACGCTAAATACGACATAAAATCAGAAAATCCTAAATTACTTAAGAATTATCAATTTTAGGAGCATGAACATGTTGAAACATTATCATCATTTTTCTTTGTATAATCCAACGCAATCATAAAAAAATAGGGTTCTAATTTGAAAAAACGAAAGTTATGAGCAAATCTTGATCCCAATTTTTGACCCAATGTTTGGAACACCCTGTGATGAGTTTTTCAAAATTCTAGAGATGTACAATATTTCCACATTCTTCGACCTCAAAAATGTGAAAACGGTTTATGCTTAAGATATCTAGATTAGGAATAACAAACATAATACCGAATACTCTTTTCTCTCTTTTTCTTCAGGTTTTTCTCGATATTTTTGAAAGTATTTCGACGAATTGCATACTCTATCAAATTCAAAAAGAAAAAAACAGAAAAATAAAATTTAGAAAATTTTATTTTCTCTCCCTGTATAAATAAAAGTGGTCAGGCTCCAAGAATTTTTTAGCTCGGTAGATAATGTCAAACAATATCATAATCCCAATTTTCAGATTTCAAATAAGTCTAGTTCTCCAGAAACGCCTAATAGGCCATCGAACTTGGTACACCCTGTATAAATACATATATCTACCCAATGAAAATCCAATTCAGATTGTGGAAAAAATTCATATAAGGCCAGACGTCCCACTCTTATACGGGGTGAGTCTTTGACCTGAACATATATTTTAACGAGACATTCCTGAGGTCAAAAGAAACACTTTTTGTCTCTACCATTCCTCTCGATTCGGCTCGGTTGGAAAGATACAGGCTGTTGAAAATCCATAGAAAAAATTAATTTCCGAACATATCTCGTGAATGATTTCATCGAATGGAGGAATTTTCAGAATATAGGTTCTCATCAATGTTTTATTTTTTTCGTTTTGACCAATAAACAGGGTGGCCGAACGATTGACGTCAAAAAAAAAAAAATTGGTCTCTTATGTCATGGGGTACTCGAATCACCCCCATGTATGTTATCCGATTTTTCACGGTTTCCGAGTTATGAATTTTTTCATGAAATTTGGGAATTTTCAACACTTGAACATCTTCAATTTTTTTTTTTCTAAAAGTACAAGACTTTTCTGATATTTTTTTGTTGTAGATAGATCGCCAGGAATTGTACTTTGATACATAATATAACCAGCATCGTAACTCTGATAAAAATTATAAAAATGTTGGTCTCAAATGAGAAAGTTACGTATTTTGGATCATGATCTAAATTTTCAAATTTAAATTAAAAATGTAAACAGGTTACTTCATGGTTTCTTAGTAGGCTTAAAAACTGCGCTCAATACTCAGCTTTCAGAATCTTTAATAAAAAATGGTACTCAACGGTCTACTTTTGCTAGAATTAGCCTTCAAAGTCAACGAGGTGGAAAAAATCAAAGAACTAGACGTTTACTCAAAAATCATTTTTTGTCGTTTTATGATTTTTCTGATCAAGCTATGATAGAAAATGCTGAAAATCAATGAAAATTAGCTTTATAAGAAAAGTTTTAGATAAGAAAAAGAAAAAGGTATGGCAATAAATCACACATCATGTAGATGAAAAGAAATCTATTTATAAAATTCACAATAGGTTTTCAAAGTGGCCATCTCGAGCTTCAATACACATTCTACACCTTCGCAAAAAATTTTCTTTCAGTCGCATAAAACCTATTGTAAATTTTATAAATAAATTTCTTTTTATCTACATGATGTGTGATTTATTGCCATACCTTTTTCTTTTTCTTATCTAAAACTTTTCTGTTAAAGCTAATTTTCCTTGATTTTCAGCATTTTCTATCATAGCTTGATAAGAAAAATCTTAAAACGGCAAAAAATAATTTTTGAGTAAACGTCTAGTTCTTTGATTTTTCCCACCTCGGTGACTTTGAAGGCTAATTCTAGCAAAAGTAGACCGTTGAGTACCATTTTTTATTAAAGATTCTGAAAGCTGAGTGTTGAGCGCAGTTTTTAAGTCTACTAAGAAACCATGAAGTAACCTGTTTACATTTTTAATTAAAATTTGAAAATTTAGATCATGATCCAAAATATGTAATTTTCTCACTTGAGACCAACATTTTCATGATTTTTATCAGAGTTACGATGCTGGTTATTTTATGTATAAAAGTACAATTCCTGGCGATCTATCTACAACAAAAAATATCAGAAAAGTCTTGTACTTTAAAAAAAAAAAATTTGAAGATGTTCAAGTTGAAAATTCTCAAATTTCATAAAAAAATTCATAACTCGGAAACCGTGAAAAATCGGATGACATACATGGAGGTGATTCGAATACCCCATGACATGAGGGACCTGTTTTTTTTTTGACGTCAATCGTCCGGCCACCTTGCATATCATTCCATTCCATAATTATAGCAGACATTCTATGATCCCGACCCTTGGAAGTGAATTGAATGCCATTTAATGAATATTTGACTTCTTTGGAAAACAAAAGTATTCTTCGTGAAATCTCGTAAAATGCGCAGTCTTCAAGTATATAATGAGTTAAAAAAATCTATACCAGTGAAATTTAAAAATTGGATATTTTGCTACATTTTCGCGAAGGTTCAGGTGGTAGATCTAATGGTGGAAAAAATTTAAGTGCTATATTTCCAGGGGTGGCATAGCTCATTATGAGAGTTTAAAATGGCTATATCTTTTCATCTAGGCGGAATCAGAGAAAATGCTATACGATAAAAGTATTTTTTTTACCTCAACAATCTATGGTTTGAATATATGTCAAAGACTCACCCTGTATACAAAGTTCCTGTAAATTTAAATTCTTCATGTGCAGCCCTAGTCACTTTGAGAGAAAAATCAATGAGTGCTCAATTGATTGGTCATACTCCTTTGGTGATTTCTATAATATGTTCGATGTGTTATTTTGTTTATTCGAGTGTTTCAGCTCGATTCTTTCATTTCCCTCGGAATCTTTTTTCTTGTCATGTTGTAATTTTCATTGATTTGAAAAATTTTATTTGTGGACGAGGATGATACCGTCTAAATGTTCTATGACCTTATTATATCAAATGAATAAATGAATGTTTATATCTTCTTTCCTTATTCTCAAAAGCCCTCAGTGTATTTAAAAAATCGGAAATTATCAAAGATATTCATTTTGGAAGAAATTCATCCTTAGTTTATTTTACGGTTACTTTTCATCATCAAGGGGGCCCGTAATTGCGGTATGTACCAGTGCCCGCCGAAGCTTTCGACGGCCCTGTATATGACAAAGAATACTCAAAGACTGAGTTTACAATGATTATGGGAATGGCAGGAGCATGCAGAGTTAACATTTTTTTCTTTAGAAAATGTCATGGATGAAGAACGACATTTTCATGTTGATATCCTTCTGTCAAAAACAAAAGTGCCATTTAAAATATGAATTCTGTTGAAAGTTAAGAAAAAATTAATTAAATTGCACACTCGGAACTTTTTGTATAAAACTGATTCTTGATCAAATATATGAAAGAAAAGCTCCTTCACTTCATCTGTTGACAGTGCCACTGATATTTTCAAAAATTGAAACCACTGTTGCGGAAGGACGTCTGGCATAAGATAAACTTGGTAGAAAATCTAACGCACTGTGCTCCACTTTCCAGATATCATCGAGTTGATTCGAACAATTGAAGAAATTGTGTCATAAATATTTATGATAATTATTTTATGCTCTTATCTTGTATGAATCTGAATAGATGGAATATTTTGTCAGTGACTGTGAACTCCAATTTATCGGCACTAATTGCATTTTATTTTTTGCAACTAGTAATAATGATAATAATAATAATAGAGCTTCATTATACCTAACAGGAATTTCTGAATTATGGCGTAACAATGATAAATTATAACAATTTCCGACAAGCCAAAAAAAAAAGGACAACATAATCTCCTGATGAAAAAAAAAATGCTTAAAATACCTAATTCACTATTATATGAACACATTGATTGCCAGTATAAACTTGCAATAATTGCCAATAATGGCACTTCCATAAGCACGATAGGTACAATAGTTACAAAAAGTCAGACGTTTCATAATGTCAATCAGCTCTAAAGAATGTCACTGTATATTTCAAAATTGGAAATATATAAATGAATATACCTAAAGACTCTAAGGGAGTTATCGAACTTGAAAATTTCAATTAGGATGGTAATTCTCCGGATAATAGTTCAAAAAACGTTTGCTTTACTCTTTATTGCTTCATCCCAAGCTTTCTGCTCCAATTTGAGCCTCTTTCAGGCTAAACTGATAAAACACCGTCATACATACAAGTTTTACACATGGTACAACGGACTCACTCAATTCGAGGTTTATTCTATAGTTGAAAAGTATAAAATCATAAATCAAAACATCACAGGAACTAACAAACTTATCGGATCGCAACGAATGGAACTTTGAAACAATTATTAAATCTAACAGCCTATTTCTTAACGCTATAGAGCAAAACACAATTCTATGCGACACCGCCGGCGATAGCTGGAACTAAGCCCGAAACGAGTATCGTTTTGACAGTTAGTACGGGAAAGCTGGGTTTATTTGTTTATTTTTACGTTTTTATTGGGATAAAAAGATATGCCTAAGGAAAAAACCGTGAAAAACACTAATTGATGTGTTTATGGATGTAATTCTAAAAATTCTAGGAATCCTGGAGCCCATTTTCGTGGTGAAAATCAAAATGTTTACTTTACCAATAAACTAGAAATCGTAGAGGAAATTAATAGACGTAAATCCTGGGAGCATGTTTTGATAATGGAAAAACCTGTATCTAAACATATTAGAGTATGCTTACAGCATTTCCGACCAGAAGATTGTGAGAAAAAAGCAGTTCAAGTTCAAATTTTTGTTCATATCGTTCTTGTACAATAATTTTCATTCTTATCAAAATGAATTACTTTGAGTCTATTTGATATTTTTGAATATATAGAAGTTTCAACAATTCTAGAAGCCTAGTTGAAAGTGCTGAATTCAATCCATATGATAATGTGCAATAAAACTAGAGACCTTGTGAGTTTAAGTGATTCTCTCGATGGTTGCAAAATTAAACTTATGTTCAGCAGTGATCAAATCTACATGTGGAATTTCAAATAAATTGCGAGAACTGGCAATTTTGAACAATGTATCATACATATATGTATCAATTTAATATTGATATTAAAAATAGCTTGACAATATTGACGTTCATTTAGCAATGGAAAAGGTGCAATCAATCGATAGATGAGTTGAATTATTTTATTTTATTATAACTACAGCCTACGACACAAGTGAGATGCAATAAATGAATAATACATTAAAATCTAGCGTAATGAATTCTTCAACATGATTAATCAAGGATCACGTCATGTTCTACATACATACGGTTCTCTGAAGAATGTCCATTTTCATTCAAAATTAATCACCCATTTTCTATTCATAGATTTTTTCCCTTCCTAAAAAGAAAAAAAATTAGTAGCTTCTATTAAATGAATATATTGTTCATGCTGATGTTCATTTACATTACAATTTTACCTTCACAATCAGTAGAATTGTCAAAATATTTCGTAGTACGTACAACCTTGTAGAGTAGAAGGGCTAAAATATGCTTGCAAATTCCAGACAATCTTGCTTAGTATCTGTATATAATCTTGTCAACCTTCACACCATCATTTTTATAAGACATCATTTCCTCAATATGATGGGGTTGTCCTTGTAGAATTCCAATGTTTTGAAATAATATTTTCCCACCTAGAATCAAATGATTGCATTGCAACACTTGCTCACCCTCTATACAGCATCTGTGAGCATGTAAATATTGGAAAATTTCCTATAATTAGAGGAACCTTTGGTAAACATCTCGCCAGATGATCTGAAAAGCATTCAAAATTGAATAGTGCTCACCTCAATATTTTACATAAAATATAACAAAAAGCACAATATTACCTATACTTGCACTTACAATATAATCCACAGGATCCACAATTGAGGAAACAAATTCGATTATTGATTATCAATAAACGTTTAAACTGAAAAATCCCATTAATACAAATAGAAATCTAATGTAAACACGAAACAATACTCGTTTCGGTAAACAGCTGATCGGCGAATGCAGCGACACCATCGGTAATTATTTTGTCCAATATCAACTACCATACTCTATAAAATGCCGTTAACCTCTTAAACTAATAGTCAAGATTTTTCATCACATTTGTTTTTCTTCTTCTACAATTTTCATATATAATTGGTCTCATGTTATAATTCTTCTTACATGTGCATCATTCGCCCTCTGGTGTAGGTCGATGATCTTACAATATATTCGGGTGAATTTGATAGGTTTTTAGGTCAATTTTAAATTCACAAAACTAACGTTTTGGAAGAAAGGCCGACAAGTTTCGATCTTATTCTAAAATCTTCATCAGGGCTCTGAAATGGGACATAACTACGCAATCATAGACATTCAAAACTTACAATTAAAAACTTATAACTTATTTTTTTATTAAAACATATAAACAAAAATTATTCGAGTGAGGAAAAATGGTCAGAATCATCAACTTACATCTTCACCTTTTGTGGTTCTGATGTCAATCTTATTGTCATTAATTTCAAATATTGGAGAGAACAACTACTGCTCGCATCTAGATCTTTGAGAAGACGGATGTGATGTTATTAAATTATCAAGCATGAAGTTTTTGGTGTATGCGAGGATGATTGTGGCTATTTACACATTTGTGGTGGTCAACAAACTATCATCTATTTTTGATTTTTTCAATTGAATAATAATATGCGGTATTCAACTTCTCTATATCAGTTCTTTTATTAATTGAATTTTTGTCCTGTTTCATGTCTTCTCAAAGATCTAGATGCGAGCAGTAGTGGTTCTCTCCAATATTTGAAATAAATGACAATAATATTGTCATTAATTATTAATTTTTTATTTGTATTTCAATGTTCATAGTGAGCAATGATTTTTCAAATAAAGGTTATTATTATTATTATTATTATTATTGACATCAGAACCACAAAAGATGAAGATGTAAGTTGATGATTCTGACCATTTTTCTTCACTCGTATAATGTTTGTTTATATGTTTTTATAAAAAAATAAGTTATAAGTTTTTAATTGTAAGTTTCGAATGTCTATGATCGTGCAGTTATGTTCCATTTCAGAGCCCTGATGAAGATTTTAGAATAAAATCGAAACTAGTCAGCCTTTCTTCCAAAACGTTGGTTTTGTAAATTTAAAATTGACCTAAAATAAAAACCTGTCAAAATCACCCGAATTCACATTCATAGGTCTCATCAACATTCATCGTTACAATATATGTTATTTTTTTCTTCAGTGTCTGTCTGTATGTTTATGTTGTTCTTATGTCTGTTAATTTCTATTGCTTCAAGAAAATTACGTTTATCATGTTTGGATTCGTGTCTCAAGATTTCTACACTCTAAAAATCCATGACATGGCCGGTCTCTATGGCATGTCTAGATAAGCCAGTTTTCCTATTCCACTATTATGCTCATTTATTCTAGTTTTCAATTTACGACTATAGACTGATTGTTCAAAGTATCATCACGTTTTTGTACGAAAACGCTCATGTGTGAAAATATAAATATACAAATATTCATCCCTTGTTTCTCAGCCTCTGTCTTTCATTACTTGACAAAATGTTTATGTGAGACTAGCATGAATCTGAATAAACGACGATTCGAAAAAGCGCAAGCCGATTCTAGCTTATTGTTTTTTTGAAACATAGATGAATTCAAAATGGTAATCATCGAAATGAATACCATTTTCAATTCCCAGGCTCTGAGATTTTTCATCATGAGGTTGGAGAAATGATATTATAGAGTATAAAGATGTCAGCGACATCTGTTTTTCAAAAGTAATCGGGTTATGGTTGAAATATTTAATTAGGGTCCATTTGGCATAGATTATATAAAAATTATTAGTAGGCTGTTGTCATTATTGAAAGAAATACTTGAATAAATATTTTTGCTGAATGATGATAGTATTTTCTCGCTCATTTTCAACTGAAATAACTCGAAATCTACAAGAGTACCAACTAGCTCACTCCATAATCTTGGTTTGTGTGTTTTTCGGTTATAAATTTTTTGTTAAAAACTGGCCGACATTTGAAATGCATGGTGATTTATTGCAGAAATAATAATCTTGAATGTGCATTCTTTTCATTACCAAAGAGAAAAGAAATGTAAGTTTTGAAACTCATATCATGTAATTGTCTTGTTCATTGCTTTTTATTTTCAGTGTTGTCAAATGGATAGAGGTTTCGGAGTAAAAATATATTGTTCCCCAGACGGCACCCTATATTCCCGGAATATTCCTCCAATCTGCCATTAAGCCAAAAGATATTGCAATATGCGAGGCATATGCCAGATATATATCAAATATATCTGCTCTCAAAGGAACATTCCAAATAAATGCCATCCCAGATATGTCTGGTATATGCTATGGGAATATCTATATGATATGCGTTTAGAATATTATTCAATAGTATTTATTGGTATATATACATGAATCTTCATGGAATATTACAAACGTTACAAAACCCTTTTTGAACGATAATTGTGTGTAGGCACTACCACTACCTCGATTTTGCTTTTGTTCCGAACTCATCAATAATTGATGAGTTTGCTATTTTCCAGTAAACTGTTAAAGAACTACAAACATTCTATATAGATTATATTTTCGAGGAATCGCAGTTATCATCAAGTTAATTATAGTTGGATTCAAGTTAAAAAATAACACTTTCATTCGCTTAATAATTTGATCTTATTTATTAAACTGAGTAAACAATGGAATCAATGATTTGTAATTTATTTATATGATTGATACAATGAAATGAAAGAGCAGGCAACAAATTAAACGTTTTTATTTGTGAAAAATGGACATGCTATACTATATCGTCTATCGACTGAGAGTCGAGTGACTTTAAATAATTGAAATGTTCGATGAAACAGAAAAAGAGGGATATTATGATTATGATCTTATAGGAAAGAGATCAAATATATATTTTCAATAAATGGAAAAACAATATATGATATTCGAGCAGATATGTGAAAAGGGCGTAGACAAGTTGTCAAAAATCATATATGATAATCAAATATTAGTCAGCAGAGGTGAGAGTAGCTTATTCCACTGGAGGATCGAATCACTTTTGCCCATATTTTTGTTTCCATGTGGTGACAGAGATGCCTGAAACTTAGAATCTTTCTAGTTCAACTTAATACTTCTTGCTTTTCATTGAACCAAATACATTGCATTTCAAACATTTCAGAGCCATTGTAGGTTGAGGAAGTTATGTGGCCACTTCGAACCATATTTTCGCCCTTTCTAGATATTTCCTTGAATTTTATCAAAATATCTGACAGAAATACCAATGACATTATTTCTTTACAGGAATAAAACTACTCCTTTATAAATGAAAAATTAACTATTTTCTGGCCTCTACCCATTCTTAACTCCTGCAATTTCGTACCCTGAATTTACCGATAAGAATATCAAATTTCGATTTTACTGAGATTGAGATTTGACTTTTTCTTATGGATGTAAACATTACGTCACGACGTTTTCAGTCAAAATATTCATATTTTTGTTTTGTGGTCTTGGATTGAGGTTATTTGTGTTCTGTGATTAGCAGTTTCAGTTTGGCGTTCCAAACTTCCAAAATGGTCGTCACGTCACGGTGGTGACATGACTTTGGAGCTCCATGAGTTGAAAGAGTCTTATTGAAAAATTATTAAATTGTGTGTGGAGTTGAAAATATGTTATTGTTTGAGTATTATGTGATAAATAGTTTGTGATGCAGCCGAGCACATGATAAAACATAATACAGGCAGACAACAGCATGACTGTAGGAGCGTGAATATCATATCAGCGTTGGTAGGTACTCTTATATATTTGGAATGCTTGAAAAAGGTTTTCGTAATATGCCAATCACTTGTCAGTGCTTTATCTTTGGTTATGTGTATTTACGTTTTTTCAGGTCGAAGAATTGAGGACTTTACAGTGAGGAAGTGATGAAAGGATATTTCCTATATTTTAGTTGGGTTGGGAAAAAGGCAAAAACTAACTTTTCATCCCTAATAAAATTGTGCAATGTTCTCAAAGGTATAATATAAATAATTTCAGTGATCATAAAACCCATTTATTTTCAGAGGTTCTTAAACAGAATGAAAATACTAAATTTGTTACTGAAAAATGGCTCCACGTTGTGCAGATAGCTTAACCAAAATTTTGCTTTCAATCCAAACATAAAAACTACAAGAGCATGAGTGGAGGAGCTTCTCAGGTGTAGTAAGTCTCACCCAAGCTGTATATCGTAATTTTGTTCCTGCAAGCAAAAAGGCTGTACAGGTCGAAAATATTAGTGGCATCAATACGGATTTAGGCCCTAAAAATCAAAAAGAGGGATCGTCTTCGAGAAGGAAGGTTGCCTCGATATAAATTGCCAACACTGCCTACTAAAATTCAAAGTAAGTTTATAAATATAAATATAATCAGAACAGATTCCACTATTACTATAGCAGTAGACAGCCTCTTATCTTGAAAATCTTAGAATCACTGGTTTTTTTCAGGGCCAAAATCAAAGAATTCCAAGGAAAAAGGCGAGGAAGACCAAAAGCTACCTGGATGAGCGGCATACAGAAGACGATGTCTGAGAGACCGGGAGAATGGGTGTTGATAGAAGGGGCTGGAGACTGGGAATTGGAAGGCCTGGGATGTTATAAACACGGATATCTACATCAGCACCCTAAAGGTAAAGTGCGTCAAGTCACAATATCAAAATTAGACAAATGAGAGATTTCTCAGTTCGATAATTGTTTCAAAGAATGTGTACTGCCATTACTTGGCGTCTTCATAAACCTAGGGAGTCAAAAATGTGTTCCACTAGCTAGAATTTACTAATGTGAATCCAATACTCTAGATAGGTCGTGTCTGAAAAATGTGACTTAACACACTTTACCTCTGAGGTCGGTTTTACAAAACATTGTTAGTACCATTTAATTAACTGGAGCCACCACGATTCGTAGAAATTTCAAAACGAGTAATTCGATTTGTGAAACCGACCCATAATCTGATGAGTCGATTTCAAATGGCTGTTTTGGTTGGTTAACGGTTGACCGCTCGGTTCATAAATGACAACGTCAAACGAACTGCGCTTTCGAATTCTGTTCAAATTTTTAAGAAACATCTGATTTGAGACGTCACCAGAATGTCATTCGAATGCGGTTGGTCCAAAACTGACGGACCAATCTATGAACCAACCAAGAACCAGTCAATCGAAATCGCCTCTGGTTCACAAACCAAATAATTGAAGTTCACAGTTCAATATTTATATCATTTAAAATATTACCTCATTGGGTTTTCCCTATTTTTTAGTTTAATACATCAAATGTTAATTTTCACTTATTCTTAGTATTGTTTTGTAAAATACCTAGTTGATTTATATTTATATTTTTTCTTTATGTTCATTTTTATGATTTAAAATGATAATTTTGTTAATTATTGTTATTGTACAAAATATTCTTAAAACTGTAATAAATTTTTTTAAAACAATCTAATCAATGCATTATTATTTAGTACTGCTACTAAAATTTACATATATTTAAATATATACAAAGATATTACCAGCATATGGCATGGACAAATCAGGAGATAAAAAGATATTGCCAGCATATATGTAAGGGAGATATTCATAGATGAATCTGTATGGCATATGCCATGGATATATTTTTGAAGATTATGGGATATTCCTGGCAGATGTTTCATGGTGACCTTGGATATTCCTGCTATCTGCCAGGCTTATGCCCTGGGAGATTTGGAATATGTTTGGAATATCTCAATATGCCAGCGGTATATTCATTGAATATGAATGAAATATTTCTGTGCCGTCTGGGTCTGGATAATTTATTTGCGAACCGAATTTTCTTCGGTCTCATTCATTAGATCAAAAAGTTTCACTCATAGAGGCAATGGTGGTCAGAAGAACGACTTATAGAGGTGATGGTTCTCTTGACGACCCTTCCAGCAGTTCGACGCATCTACTTGACCCTCTAGACTCATTGACGTTAAAATACACTGGGTAAGATATGTATGAATTGGGTCCAGAACAACTGTTTGACTTATCGATGTTCGATTTATCGAGGTTTCTCTGTATGAATACACTCTTGAAATTGTTATAATAACTCTCTAATTTGTGAAAGAATTTTCGAGATGTTCTCAATTTCATAATTATCGAATTCTAGTTGATTTTACACAATCATTTCAAATAAAAATATAAAGAATCCAGAAGTGTATTTCATTTGATTCAATACAATATGTAGATGGAAAATATCATCCTGATCAAAAAAACGGAGTTCGGCTTTTGTTTTGTCGATCAGGATGTTTCTTTGAAAGCTCGACAAGGAATACTCAATGGAAATTTATGAGAAGTATAATTCGAATTGATTAAAATAGTTTTCTGCACTGTATTATGTTTTCAGCGCCATCTAGGTGTCACAAGTAAGAAACTAGCCAAAAATCGTAGTCGGATTTTGGTACCACAGATGTAAGGGCGTTTCCTATCTTTCTAACTCTATAATCTTTGGATATTAGATTTTGTCACTGGGATGAGAGATATACCGGTTTCGGCCTTGTTGGACCTCATCAGTATCCCGCACATCTTAGGACAAAATCTTCATAAAAAACTTCAGAATTTGAAGCAATTGGTTGTGAAGTAATGAGTAAAATATTACAAAGTACTGAATGTTCTCGATGTGCCTTCGTAAAGGCAAAGAATTTTCTTTTTCTTAAAAACATCAGGCTTCACAGTCACAAAAAGAATTGGGCGTTTCCATCACTTTGAGAAACTAGCAAGCGGGCCCTGAATAGAGCCACTGCTAAAATCTCATTCAGTGAAAGAAGAAGTACAGATTTCTTTTTTTGCATTTGATTGGAGATGTGGAACTTCATTTTGACGCAATTCGATGTCACCACCTTAGTACTTTGTAATATTTTACTCATTACTTCACAACCAATTGCTTCAAATTCTGAAGTTTTTTATGAAGATTTTGTCCTAAGATGTGCGGGATACTGATGAGGCCGAACAAGGCCGAAACCGGTATATCTCTCATCTCAGTGATAAAATCTAATATCATTTCTCCAACCTCATGATAAAAGATCTCTGAGCCTGGGAATTGAAAATGGTATTCATTTCGATGATTACTATTTTGAATTCATCTATGTTTCAAAAATGTTCTCGATGTGCCTTCGTAAAGGCAATGAATTTTCTTTTTCTAGCTAATTGTGTTTACGAAATGTGAAAGAATATTTATAGGAATTAGAGGGTAATATATTATGTTAGCCCGGAAGAAGAACGGAAAATAATTTTGGTATTTCCTCAACAATTTTTTTCTGAATTTCGTGAATATGTGGAATAACATCCGATCAACTTGGTTGTTTTCTGGTTATGCTTGAACATCATTAAAACTTTGAGGAGAAATTATTCCCTTAAGTTATTATTGGTTTTTCCATTTCTAATTGTTGCTGCAGATTCGAACATTATATATTTCAAGAATCACATTTTCGAAAAAAAAAAATTTTCGGAAAATTCCAAATAATTAAAATTTTTCCTTCCTGAAAAAATGGCAATTGCCATTCTGTCAATACGTCAGAACTCACCTCAACAAGTGGCCGTCTCTTCTCCGTGACGTTTGCCATGGAGAATCCTCGTATCTGTAAGCTTTGCGAATGAGGGGCGCGCAGCTGCAGCTCAACTTGTTGCCCATTGTGGAGGCAGGGCACTGACACTGCCCCCGTTGTCACCACATATCGCCACCAAATTCCGTTCCTCTGCTAGAGCCCCATTGACCCCGGGCACCTCTGTTCAAGGACAGCGACCTCTGGTGCAACGATTTATGCTTGTGCTGCAACAAAAAATTATTTTTCAGAGGAAGACTATTATGTAGGGACTATTTCAATAAACTTTCATTGAATAAGGTGCATGCGATGTTAGATAGGAATTCACCCTGTGTTTAATTTGCCTTTCGGCAGTCTAGATAATTTGTAAATGAAAAATTTCTTGTGAAGAAAAACATTATGAATTAAGGTTTTAATGAAGTAAACCTTTTTGGAAATTGTAATATGTGGATGGATTCGCCCCGAATTACGAACAATTCTGACTTTTATGGCAATGATGAACTAAGTAGGTTTGCACAGTAGTTTAGGCTGGGTCAGGACTGGTTCATGTCAGAACTAATTGCTTCCTTGGGCTGCGTTCGTCCTCCTCCATTCAGATCTCAGTATGGTCATCGAGATGTTCTTCATTTCCAGAGAAGGCGCTGATTGGATTGGGAGTTATCGCGATGAAAGCTGTTTGTTTCAATATCCCTCTTCTCCGTCCTTCTTCCTTTGATATTATGGAAGCTTCGTCCCATTTGATGTTGTGATCCTCATTCCAAGCATGTCAGGCTAGCCTGAATTTCTCTATTTCTCTTCGTTGAGCTAGTCTCTAGTGCTCTTTGATTCCGATTTCGGAGGATATATAGTTTCACCTTCGTAGGATCTGCCACATTCACATGGTATTTCATAGATGCAATTTTTGGTCATTTGATTCTCGTTGTCAGGTTTCAATATCGTGAGTTTTCAACTGACAGTATCATTGGTCTTGAATTCTTTGCCTTCACGGAGGCCACATCGAGAACATTTTTTTGAAACATAGATGTCACCACCTTAGTACTTTGTAATATTTTCCTCATTACTTCACAACCAATTGCTTCAAATATCGAAGTTTTTTATGAAGATTTCGTCGTGAGATGTATGGGATACTGATGAGGCCCAACAAGATCGAAACCGGTTTATCTCTCATCTCAGTGACAAAATCTAACATCATTTTTTCAACCTCATGATGAAAGATCTCCGAGCCTGGAAATTGAAAATGGTATTCATCTCGATGATAACTATTTTGAATTCATCTATGTTTCAAAAATGGAAAATTATCATACGGTCCCTTTACTACTTTCATTTCTTGATATGAAATGAGTAAAATCCATGCAAAAAAAATTTATTGCATCGAAAAATGTTTCAGAAACATGTTAATGATACACCCCGTACCGCCGAAACTGACACAAAGTCCTATATTCACCATTAGACTATGGCCAACGATTCGTTTACCGAGGATATTCCTTGACTCGTCAAGAGGACAACAGAGTTGCCCCATACAGCTTCACCAATTTCCCGCTGGATTTGCATTTTCCTAGGGAAAACCATTTCGGTCTTCATGCAAGGCATATTATACGTTGTCTTTTCGAGAGTCAGGAGACCAACTTCGTGAAAAGTGAATCTCTCGAATGAAACTCCTCATAATACCCGGAATATAGATTGAAAAGAAGTGTTTGCTCAAGCAGACCTTAATGCATCATTAAAATACTTATACAAATATACAAATAAAGTAAGTCCTCATGAAAACATAGGATTATGAATGCAAAATTCGAATGAGCTCCGAGTCTAGTTAAACAGTAAAAGAATCGAAATCTCATTGCGATTAAATAACAAATAAGGGACTGGACTATTGGAATGGCAAGTCTCGGCAGGAGGGAGTGATCTCGGCTGTCGCGAATTGCAATGCACATTAGTCACATCCGAACGTCAAATATGATAGCTAGACGGTTTGAAAATGAACTAGATTCCCGTACTAAAATCAAAATGTTTAAGATTAAGGAGAAAATTCAAATCATGAAATGATGCTTCGGTTGTCAATCTATTGCGGAGACTATAAATTCTCCCATTGCTACCTTTGGAGACAGACAGACACCTTCGCGTTCAACTATCTCCAAAATAATAGAAAAATTCGAGCAATGTGGATGTTTACAAAAAATTCCGTCATTGCAGGATTGATAGACCACTGAAGACCATCAACAGTGAAAGTCGTTTGACGAATGAAGTGAATATGAATCAGTTCACCTTGTTCTACCAGATGAATTGCTGAACAAGTCGATTTGGGACTAGAACTGTTAGGAATATTAAAAAAAATGGTTAAAGATGTTATAAGGTGCGAACCTCTCAAGAAATATTTTCAGAAGACCATTTCTAAGAAAAGGAATTCTGTGAAAAAATGATGGAAAAAGGGAGTAGTTCAATTCTGAGAAAAATCTTATTTACTGATGAGTCATCGTTTTCCTTGAATAGAAAACATAACCCATCCGTAGTAAGATATTGGTCTAGGAAGAATGAGCATTCCTGTGAGTATTCCTGTGTGTACCCAGTATCCTAAACAAAAAACTTAAGGTTTTCGAACAAAATTCAACGGAATTTTTCGAATGTTAACTTTTTCTGAAAACTTGTAAATTTTTGAGAATGAAAAAAAAATTTTCATGATTAATTAAGAAAAGTTTGAGTGGAAAGTGAAGAAATAATGTAAATATTGACTAATTAAGAAAATCAGGTCAAGTTTAATGAACAAAAACCCTGATCCCTCAATTTTTTCAATATTTCAATCAATCGGTTCAAGAAAATTTCGGAACCGATCGGTCTACCAATTTAGGGGGAACATCAGGCTGTAATATTTTTTCATAACCTAAGCTTTTCCGCCAATATTGACGAGAATACAGTCCTTTAAAAAACAAACGTTCATCTTACAGATGAAAAAAATTTCTTAAAATTGAACAAAACAAATTTTCTAGGAAATTTTCTGTAGAAAGGGAAATCGCGTTTCAGTAGTTCCGGAGATATCGACAGTTGAAAAAGGTTCTAAACACAGAGTCTTCAAACTTCAAAAGTTAGTTTTTTATTTTCAATAAGACTATTTTACACTGAGATACCGCCTGTTGAAGATCACCAGAAATTTTTGAATACCTTTATATAGACAATACTTGAGAACTTACGAATTTTAAATTTTTGTATGAAGTTTTTTATGTGCATCACGTTGCAAAGGTACCTTTTTTCAGGTTTTTGATATTTATAAGGGGGTAATTACCCCCATTAATCCCCCTCTTTCAGCCCGTAAATTCGCCCTTGTCCACTAGCATGAGACCCTGTTCGAATTTACTATACTGTGATGTTTCCAATTAAGTTTTCCCGATCTGTATAATACTCGGTATTATAGTATTTAACATAACTAGAAAGGTAACAGGGTTTTAACTGGCGAATGGAGGATATAACTGATTCGCCTCCGGCTCGTCTCGTTAGTTACCTCCTTGAGCCAATAAAACCCATTACCTTGCGTGTATTGTTTTATATTTTATTTGTTACTCATTTGTAAAAAGGTTGGATGAATTTCAAAAAATCTCAGTAATTTGTCGCAAATGTTGTAAGCTATTGAAGCGTTGCCATGAATAAGTCTTTTTATTTTTCTTTACAATGGTTGCGCATTCGGGTATAGATATTATAGCACTAAAGCGTGATGGAGGGTGGAAGAGCACCCAAATTGCGATGAGTTATGTGGATGATTCGGTCAACATAAAAATCGAAATGTCTAGCAAATTATTTGGTAGTAAGAAGAGTACAAATGTTCTGCAGTCCTCGAGTTCAGCAGAATCTGTGTTACTGGAAATAACAATTGCACCATGATTTTCAACATATATGACGATAAAACAAAATTTTCTAATGTAAATAAAACTACTAACTTGTAAAAATTTTGCAAGTTAACTGTCAGTTTCACAAGTTAGTGACTTGATGATATTGTATTTTTGGAAACTGACGTTTACAAATGAGAAACATTTAAAACGTATTACCTCAACTCGGAATATTTATCTGAATGAACCCAAGTATAGTTCCATTATTATTATGAAGGGAGGATCATTATTCTTGATTCATTGGTATGCAATTCATACGCTGAATTAAATTTTCAAAAACGTATTCTAAAAAAAAAACCGACCAAAGATCGGTCAAACCAGGTACTTATTATTATTTCGAATTTTCCTATGTGAAGTTCTGAAGCTGATTTCCTTAATCTCTTAATTTCGGAATTGTGTAGTTTGAATGAATGAATATATAAATAAATTCTAATTCCAACCCACGCGACAACTACCTGATTCTCGTGAATTTCTTGTTTCCAGGAATGGAAAAGCACGATCATTTCTCGATTCCCGGATTCATATCAGACCAGCGGCATATCGAAATTCGCCCACCCCTCTCAGTTTCGGGGAACGGCTTTAACGGCTATCTTTTCGGGCATTCCACCGCGGTCGATAGGAGTATCAGGTGAAACATGTGCTCGTCCCGCTCCATTCGGATGCTGTAAGTCAAACGGGGTCCGCGCTCGGCACCGCTGCTCTCCCGTTGGGAGGGGCACCGTCGGAACGGCGACGCATCGATCGTCCCGACGCCCGTCGTTCGCGCGGAGACGACATGGAGCACCGGTCTTCCGCCAGATGAGGTGACGTCACGATCTCCGGCATTCCGCCGATGTTGTCCCCAACTGTAGTCCTTTTGGGTAACGGTTTGTCTGTGAGGCTAGAAATTTTTATTGCGACAGTTTCCTAACATGCTGAGGACGAAAACCATGACCCCTCACCCCAGCACATCATCAACACATCAATTAAAAAAAACTTTGTAGTATGTATCAATAGGAACATCCTGTATATTTATCATACTTGAGACAACAAGGTCTCAACTGTTCCAGTAACCTTACAGCATCCTAAAAACGTGATGAAGATCTATACACATTGTTTAAACCCATTGTTATTGAATACCTGCTGTTGTTTAATAACAGTAAACAATGTAAATATATAAAATATCCTCCTAACAAAACAAAGCAGAGTTGAACTGAACTCATTGATTGAAGGATTCATTCATAGTGTATCTGTGTCTAAGAAATAAACACCCTCGATGAGACTCCAGTGTATAATTTACCATCCCTCTGCTGTATGACGATTGACCGAACCAAGCCTAGCGGGGTACATCACATGGCGATCCTGCCAGTCCCATGCAGTTGGAGGTAAATATAGTTTCCATCATCAGTATATAATTTGGCACCAACAACAATTAAGACGAGATGGAATCAGGACAGTCAAGACATTGGGAATACTGGAAGGTGAAAAAAGGCATAAAGAAGAAGGTGAAGCTGGAGATCATGAGAAGCCACCAATATTTGTTTTAAATGCAACCGTAAGAATTTCCTTTTGTTTCCCTATTATGATTGTTCATGGAAAGTGAAGTACTATTTGTGGAACTAAGTGCTGTGTCCCAAAAATTTCTCGATAATATCAAAAAAGAGCCGCGAGAACGTAGGGAACGGGCCGATAGAATTAATAAGTTAGAAAATAAATTCACAAAACTAAATGTCAAGCCGGAACCAAGTTTTCTCGAAGAACTGAGTAGTCTTCAATCATAGAAAGTTCATTGTCAGAATCTAGGATATTGCTTCAAGCAAGACTTAAATTAATTGAAGATAAAAATCAATTGGAAAAATTAACAATGACTGAAAAATTTGATTTAAGGACAGCATCCTCTTTATTGCCATCTATGACAAACGCAGAAGAATCGGTTCTGCAATTGATTGATGCCTTAGAATTATATGAAGAGATGCTGGATGATCAAGGTGAAAATTCTCTAATTAATTATATTTTCAAAATTAAATTAACTATGAACGCAAAATTAAGATTGAAGCGATAGTATTAGAAAGTTGAAGAGTTGGTATTGGATATGAAAAAAAAAATCCTAATAACTAAAAAGTCACCAGAAGCATTAGATGTTTTAGCGAATGTCAATGGGAATATGTCCTATCGAAATAATTTCAATCGTGAAGGCAATTATAAACATTCGAAGAAATGTTATGACCGCTGAAATAATTCGAACAAACGAAACTTCAATTCAGCAAAAGCGAATCAAGTGCAAGGTCGCGGTCGACGATTCGTCAATCAGGCCAACAACGTTTGATTTCAGAAGAATATGACTTCACGGTTCATTATATAAATTGTAAAAGGTTCAGAAAACGTTGCAGCAGATGCCTTATCGCGTATTAAAATAGATTCAGAAGAACTCAAAGAAATGACAAAGGGGATAGTTGAAAACATTAGCGTCATTACGAGATCCCGAACTAAAAATGAAGTAGGTTCTAAACAACTTGAGACGAATGCCTCCGATGGCAAAAGGATTGATCACCCTGTTGTTGTCGAAGTTTTAAAACGTCCAACCAAAAGTGTTGAGTTAAAGCCACTTCCAGAAACAGAATTTCGTAATTTGAAAAATCAACATTCAGAGGAATACAATGATTATTTAATATATAATGTGAATTCACAAATTATTTTTATTAACCAGGAAATCCGATCATCGTACGACTTGGGTATATCGTTGAGGAAACTGGAAAAATTATGCGCATAAAATAATATATCAGAATTGTACCTCATGAAGCTAGCTAGTAACGAAAAATTTTTGAATATGTTGACAAATTACAAGAAAGAAATTCTAGGAACATCCTTAAAAATTAATATAATAAGAGATGTAACGCGAATCGAAGACAGAGAACTAAGGCAAATAATTCTGAACGATTTTCACATGCTTCCAACCGGTGGACATGCAGGTATCGAGCGCATGTTCAATAATATCAAAAAAGAGTATTTTTGGAATGGACTGAGATCTGATGTTGAAAAAATTTGTGAAGAAGTGTGATGATTGCCAACGTCATAAACATTCCTCACCTAAAAAGGAACCTTTGACAATCACTACCACAGCTTCGTCTGCTTTTCAGAAAATTTTTCTAGATCTTGTAGGTCCATTACCCACTGACATTGAAAATAATAAATATATACTCACAATTCAATGTGACTTAACCAAATTCGTAGAGTGTTACCCACTTCCAAACAAAGAAGCGGAAACAGTTTCAAAGTCTTTTATTCAAAACTTTGTTTTAAGGTATGGTATACCTTCTGAAGTTGTTACAGACCAAGGCACAGAATTCTCATCAAGAATATTTAGTGAATCGTGTGATTTGCTCAAAATTAAACGTTTCAATTCAACAGCTTATCACCACGAAACACTAGGTGCGCTTGAAAATTCGCATAAACACTTAGGAACTTTCCTTCGTATGCACACAGCTAAGGAAAGTAACAACTGGAGTAATTGGGTTCCGTATTGGTGTTTTTTCATATAACAATACCGTGAATTCTTCAACTCGCTATAGTCCTTACGAATTAGTTTTTGGAAAACCTAGTAGATTTCCACAAAATTTAAAAAGTCGAGTAGATCCAATATACAATTTCGACAACTATCCTCTTGAACTAAAATATAGGTTACAAACGGCGTGGAAAGATGCTAGAGAAAACCTGGTAAAGGTAAAATTAAAAAGAAAAGAAAGTTTCGACAGACAATGTAATGAGATAAACTATGAAGTAGGAAATAAGGTGCTCCTGAATAATAAGAACATTGATAATAAACTTGACCCCTTATTTAACGGTCCTTACGAAATAGTGGAAGTGCGAAACCCGAACATTATTGAGAAAACGGACAAGAACAAACTCAAAGAAGATCACAAGAACAGAATGAAACCGTATTTTTTCATAAAGACTAATACTAACTAATCAGTGATTAGAATTTAGAGACTGTGATGTAAATAATTAGATTAAGAAAAAAATGTACTAAGCCCTATAGATGTAAGATCCATTGAGATAATGAGTTATGATAAGTTATTTATATATGTATGTAAATATAGGTATTAAGCTATAGATAAGTAAAAAAAAAATTTTTTTTTCATACTTCATACGTGATGAAGATCTATACACATTGTTTATACCCATAGTTATTGAATACCTGCTGTTGTTTGATAACAGTAAACAATGTAAATATATAAAATATCCTCCTAACAAAACAAAGCAGAGTTGAACTGAACTCATTGATTGAATGATTCATTCATTGTGTATCTGTGTCTAAGAAATAAACACCCTCGATGAGACTCCAGTGTATAATTCACCATCCCTCTGCTGTATGACGATTGACCGAACCAACCCTAGCGGGGTACATCACAACTTGTCGCTGTAAGGTTGTAAGGTTATAGAGATATCACACCCTTTCACATTGGTTTCCAATTGTGTAAGCACAAGGAAAATTTTACCATACGTTGGTCACCAATTGTGTAAGGTTAAGATAGAGATATAATTCACTATAAGTAATATTTTAATGATAGATGCACCAGCTTGTCAGGGCATGAGACCACCTCACATTTAGTTGGGGTAAAAGGAGATAGTATGCTTCTTACTCAGATGATAATCAAAACTTGTACAGTCGAGATTTATTCCTCTCTGATGACAATAGCTATTTACAGTGTCTAATATCAAGGATCAAAACAATTTTATAAGGACAAGAATATGTACAATCATGAACAATTCGTCCGAGGCACAATTCACAAGCGTTTTCGTTGGTTATTAACTTATATGTCTATAACGGTGCTGGATAAGGGAAGTAACTATCTCTCGAATCTCTCCAACGTTCGAACTTCTGGATCTCCTGGAAGACGTTGTAGCAAGAGGCGAAGGTTGTATTCTTCGAGACAGAAACGTCGAGGGTCCAATTTTCTAAAGGGTGCAGGTATTGAAGGATCTGAAGGCTTCGGTCTTTCCAAAGAGGCTTCAGATGTCTAGATCCCTCCGAAGAGGTGTCGAAGGTTAAGCTCTCTTCAAAGATACCGGAGACCTAGCTCTCTTCACAAGATACATAGACTCAGCTCCCTGCACAAAAAGATTCTTTAGATTCAGCTCCCTCCAGAAAAAATTCTGGTTCTTCCAAAAAGATTCTGGAGACTCAGCTCCTTCCAAATAGGCAATCCTGTTTATTGCCTAATGCCCACTTGCACCGTTTTCTGGTTATAGCACCCTTATCTAAGGCGCCCTTAAATTTTGAGTCATGCTTTTCCCCGCCTTAACGGATCAGATCTTGCACCGCATATCTAATAGAAACGACTTTGTTAAGCACGCGCTAAGCAATGCCAAATCTGGCAACACTGTATAAAACAGTGAATTTGTTTGTTTTGACATAGAAATGCGACATGACCATGTGGTTTTGTGTCGACACTGAGCACATCGAAGTAAGAAGAACACGTGAATTCATAGACGAACAAGATAATTTGTTTTCGCATTTTCCTTTTCAGTATTCTGATTCACAGAACGACATATACTTTGGGCAGCTGACCTCTGACGAACTGGCATAGTACAAACAATTATTTTTCATTTGAAGCAAATGATTTGATTTGATTTCAACAATTCTTTAATCGTATCTTGAATGACATAATTCTGCACCTCTGGAATATCATCGAAGTAGTACTTTTCACATTCACAAGAATAAATAGTACCTGCAGAATTGATAATTACATGAGTACAATCAATTGCTCCAATAACACGAGGAAATCCAGCAATTTGGTAAAATTGGGTTAGGATGGAACGTAATTCTGCCTCTGTCTGAGGCATTTTTATGAATACTTAAATTCGAACAATTATTCTTGATACTGTAGATTCATGGGCGCCCGCAGGGGGGGGGCAGGGGGGGCCGTGGCCCCCCTGAGATTTTGATCACCTATCGAATTGATAACTCCCTGAAGCGTGTTGAGCACTTTTTGGGTGAAAAAAATCATGGAAAGTTTTCGAAGCCGATGAATTTCATGTTTTTGTTTACCTAAAACGAAGTAATAAATTCATAAACTACCCCATGCTTATCGGCTACCAGATGTTCGATTTATGACCGGTTTTTTTAGGCGGCTTCTTTGATGAGGGATTCTTCATGTGACAAGTGGGACTACTCTCATATTTCAATAACATTTGTCCTTTCTCCAATCCCAATCAGAATATTTTTTTCCGAGAAGGTGGAAATATAGAATCTTTTCATTAGTATTTTCATTCTAGAGAAAGATGTATTCGAATTCGAAACAATTGTATTCAGAGAGTATTCTTAGTTTTTAGTATCTTTGACTGCAAATTGTATTATCGAGGGTAACTTCTTTGATTATTTACGTAGCTCTCAATGTGAAGTTTCAACTATTATATACAGGGTGACACGAATCATCTTGCATCCCCAGAAACTCCCTTGTTTCTGAAGCTATATTTCTGAAATTTCGAACATTGAATATACTCACTATAGGGCACTTTTTGACATATTTAGAAAAAAATCCAATTTCCGTTTTTTCCGGAAATGACATCAACTTCGGATCGAACCGAGAAGATACTTAAACTTGTCTAAACTCCATTATCGTGTTCGTATTGGTTTTATACAGAAAAATAGTTGATATGGACGGATACCCCACCGATGGTACTTTCGAATGACGTCAGAGTACCATTATGCTACCATTTGACAAAACGGAGTTTCGAGTGAAAAAAGGTTTCGGTTTACTGTTTTGGCACGTATTTCGAACCACGATACTTTTTAAATCGAAATTACTATAGTGTAACATTATTTTGATTATTTGGAATAATTTTAGGAAGTTCAAGGCTCTCTAGATCGAAAAAATAAAACGGGCGTTCTGACGAATGAAATATCAACTATGAGGTATCATTAGATTGAGAAAATTATAGAGATTTCAAAAATGTAATAATATACCGGCTGTCCCATTTGAAAATCGAAAGTTGATGTGATTTCCGGAAAAACCAGCACTTAGATTTTTTTTTGAATATGTCAAAAAGTGCCCTATAGTGAGTATATTCAATGTTCCAAATTTCAGAAATATAGCTACAGAAACAAGGGAGTTTCTGGGGGTGTACCGTGAGTCTGTGTCACCCGGTATAAAAAATCCGAAACGTGGCAGTCTTTGGGGTCTGCGGATAGAAGTGAAAACAAAGTAACACGTGAATTGTATCGTAGAGCGTCGACATATTAGATTATTATTTGCGAATAATTTTTGATTTGTAAGGAAGTATTAATGATCAATTTGAACTTCCTTGATCCCTGATCATGAACACTCCCTTGAAAACCAAAATTAATTCAAAAATGATAACCGAATAGTTCGACGATAGAGTATACAAGTTGCTCAGATTTCACTTCTATCGGCAGTCCCGGAATACTGTTTTTTTCTTGTTTGTTGAAAGTCAATTTTACTTATGTTTCTATATATATTTCATATATTTTTATAATATGATGAATTTACCTTTGGAAAATATTCCAAATATAATATATATATAATTTTTCCAAAGAAGATCGAATGCCGATGACGATCGCTATAAGACACCCAAAAATAAACATTTATACATCAATGCAGACTCATTCGTCGTGTACTGATAAAGAAACAATCCAAGAAAAATATAGGAATCAACTTCCTATTGAATTTCTTGAGACTTACAGAAGGCTGGTTTTTAGTTCAGAATTAAATATGCCTACTCGTGGTATTACCATTCCGGTATTTTTTAGTCAGAATTATTATTATTATTTTTGTGTGTTATGTCTTTTTTATTTATTTTCTTATAATTCATTAATTTTGATAATATATTCATATTGTGTTATTTCGAATAATGAGTTTCTAGTTTTGAATTTATGGTTTGTTTCATTTAATCTATATTTCATAATTATTCATATATGGTTTTCATGAATATCATTTTATCGAGCGTATATATGTATATTTGTTTTTATTTCGATATTACTGGTTGATGAGTCTTTAGTTATTAGCAATCATAAAATTTATTTCATTCCTTTCTCCATATAATTTATATTTCAGTTTCCTGTTAATATTCTTTCATGGATTGTGATTTGTTTAGAAAACAGTTACCGTATTATCTTATACATATTATATTGTTGGTGTTAAAAAAATGTTGAGATGGAAAACTTAGTCATTTTTAACAAATTCTGCGGGCGCCCGTGCATAAATAAAAAAAACGAAATAGAAAGAAATGGAATACTGATATCGCATGCACCTTATCGTGTTTTGACAAATTTTTTTGCCCCCCTGAGAAAAAATTCTGCGGGCGCCCATGTGTAGATTCGTGGATTTTCATCAAATCGGCTGCAGCCAATAAATGTCCTACTGATGCTTAGAGTCGGAGGAACGTAAGGAGTTGACTCATCGGTGATACACTCTGATTCCTACAATCATCAAGGCTTAAACACCCTTCTAAAATATATAGTAAGATATATGTACTTACATATCATTTGGCAATTCTGAATCATCCTCATTTAATCTCAGCAGTTGCAATCAAAAACAACACGTCAAAACTGAAGTTCGTTTCTGACGTTTGAATATTTGAGATGGGCTAAAGTCTTGTTTAACCCTCGGACAGGCGCACCTAATCTGTCAGATTAAGTGCATGGTTTTTTCTAGTTTCTCACGGCGGTGTTTGTCGCTCAGGGGTGGGACTCTCAGTAGCTTCTTGATTTTATATCGCGATCATGTATGTGCAATATCAACCTCCTCAGAGCCTTGATGTTAGTCGAAAAGAGTGCAATAATCTCTTGAATCGATTGCGCTCGATAACGTAAGTACCATCGAATTTGATTTTTTCAATATTTCTGGATGAAAAAGTCGTGCACTCGCGCTCCCAACACCCGAACAAAAAAAAACAAGTAAAAATATATTTCATATTTATTGCAATTCTTGATATAATCTGTGGGTTGTAATGAGCCCGCTTCAGTCTTCAAGTATTTTTTTTTTCAGGGTATAATGGCTTCAAACTCAAGTAAATGCAAGTAAATTAAAATCACCGTATGTTTCAAATACATATTTTCTGGAAGTATTTTAGAAATTAAAGTAAAATGTACGAATATAAATATAAAGATAAAGGGCAACAAAACTACACTAGAGAAAGGAATGCTAAACCGACTGATATCGTACAATATAAAAGTTCCATTGTTCTAGTTTACCTGGCAGTGGTTGTCAGGAGTAATAAACACTTGTTTTTGTTTCATATATAATCACAATTACATTCTGTTTCTATACAAATATCCTTGTTACATTGAAATCTGCAGAATTTATCTTTCTTTAATTTCTACCGTCAATTTTTATTTATATTTTGGAATTTTCTTTCTATATTATGTATATTTAAATGATAAAACTATTTTTCAACGTCCTCCCCATTTCCTAGCAAATTTTTCTCATTAAAACATGAATTTCCCTACTTAATCTCACAGATGAGTTGCGCCCGAAACCGTTAGGATTAGGGTTGCGCCTGACCGAAGGTTAAGTCATGAATATTCGCGGCTCAAAATAGTCATAACTTATGTGACACTTAGAGTGCGGTGCAAGAGAATCGGCGTCTCAAACCTAACTTAAAATTTAAGTTGGACGTAAGTCAGACATATATTTGACGGTGCAAGTGGGCATAAGTACACTATTTCAAGTCAGAACAAGGAATAAATAACTGCGTATCAACTTCGTGTCGCGGCCCCCGACTCGGAATAATCCGGAAACCCACGAGATCAAAGGAGGTAAATTAGAACGTTACAAGGTTGAAACTTTTATCATCCAATGTTAGGTTCAAGAAAAAATGGACAGGCGATTTCGACGAGCACAAGTACCCGCCAGGAGACTCGAAAAGTGTAAAATACGAACAAAAATGAACTTTTTTCTGTAAGGCTGAAATTTATATGTGTTCGTCTGAGGGAATGAAAAAATAAGTTTTATTATTAATCTTCATCATCATCTAATGAGTTATTATTAATTTTTTCATCATATAATACAGTAGTTTCAAGCGTAGTACACTGTGTGCTAAATTGGTTGGGACTGCATTATATCTCAGCTATTATTGAAAATAGAGTCATGCGGTTTTCGAGACCCTGTGTCACTTTTTTGTACAACTTTTGAATCCACAAACAGAAATATTCCAACTACTTTTGCTTTTGGAATAGGTACAGGGCGAAAACGAAAATGTACACTTTTTGAAAATGTTATTATTTATCGGGCCATGTGTGAAAAAGAAGAAATATGAAAATGCTGATAATCATATTTTCAGGTAGAAGTCAGTGGCACCTCATGAGTTTGCTCAAGCTGATTTTGAAGGAGGCGGGCAGTTGCAAACTATTGTCTCAACGAAAAAACTCTCAAGTAGCACCCTGTCCTGGTTTTCGTACATTCATAACTATCTCCCTGAATCGCTGCAATATTCTGGACACACTCGTATGGGAAACTCCAAACCTTTCTGCAATTATTGTGTATGTCTCTTCTTCTCACAAAACTACCGCTTGGGTACATTCCTCTTGGGTCAAATTGCGTGTTTCGCGTTGCATAGCGATGGAGTGTGGAAAATCAAAAGAAAGAAATAGTATTAATCACTCGAATTGATCGAGAACACATGATTTTAGAATGGAGCTAATACATTCAAAATATGATATCATCTTTTTCTTATTCCTGCTGGGAAAACACATATTGAAGAAAAACTTTGAATTCCAATGAAAATATTTATCATTGGAAACACCTTGAGTCTTCAGTTATAGAACAAATTTGAGTTCTTCATAAGATGCTTTAATTTTTTACGCGGTGTAATTGTATTAAAGGTACCATCAGATAGCAACATTGCAACTTCGCATGTTGGAGGTTTTTGGAAAGATTATTAAAAGAAATAGGTTGATGAACTTCAAACTCCATCAAAGGTTTATTTTAGTTCAAATCGTCAGTTACATCGTCAAATAAGCTATGAAACTTTGAACGTCAATATTTCGCTTCTGAATCTAGTTTAAAAAATAGATTCTTCAAAATTCCACAACCTACCTACTTGACGACGAACTTTCTTGAACACTCGTTTTATAACCAATGCTGGAATGAATACTTATACCAATTTCAAAACCTTACACGAAAATTGAACTACCTTTATTGCATCTACAGAAAAATGTACCAAATAGTGTAGCATAAAATACTTCAATAAATTGTCATTGACACTTAGGAGAGAACAGAATTTCAGGATATTTAAGAAGAATTTATTCTCATTTCTGGTGGAATTGGAATCATATACAATTGATAAATTCATGGACAGATAGCTTTTTTTCATATTTTATATTGTCAATATTTCAATTCATTGACATTACTTTGTAATTATGAATGTGGTGAATCAGAGAAAACAGTTGAACACCTAATTAATAATTGTTCAATTTATGAATTCCAAGATGGCATTAGAGCCATACACAATATATCAAACTCGCTTTTGCAATGAGTTGAAAATTTCAGATCAATTTGATGAAGTATAAATTGAATTCTCTTGCTGTTCTGTCTTTTTTTATTTTCAGGTTGGAGTTTGTGTTTGGAAATCTTTCCTCCGAAGAGCCGTTCCGATAATCGTGATGTCCTTCTATATAGAATATTCAGATACAACAAATTTATTTTATTTTTTTAACGGGGAGACAGATTTTTTCGGCTGAGGTTTTTTTCCCCTGGCTCTATAGTATCATATGATACTAGTGATGATAGTATCGTATGATACTATAGTATCATACGAAGAATGTTATGGTACCTCGTTCTTTTTTCACCTCAGCTTAGGTTCTTTGTGTTTCAACATTTATTGTATTATTTTAGCTCTCTCATTCAAAAGAATATATATACTCTTTAAATTCATGATTTTGAAATAAGGGGTAATATTATTATTATCAATATTATTGATATGAAGTTTTCGTGACGCAGCTGCAAGTGATAGGTGTTGCGATAAAGCATTCTCGAATAGTACTGAGAGGTTTTCTTCAAAAGATGTAGCTGCGTTGAGTTCATTCGTGGTACATTATTCCGCTTTCTAATAAGATCACCAATTCATCATTTGAAAAATATCAACAGTAATTTTGCAATGTAGAAGTTCAAAAACATAAGGGTTACCGGAAACCCTCAACAGAAACGCCTACCCCAAGAGGATACTCCAGATAGCCAGAGAATCGAAGGAAGCGGCAACAGTGCAACAACGAACAGATTATGAGCCCATCGAAACGATAACCTCCGTCATAATATATGTGAAGGGTTAACCGAAAACATAAAAATAAATTGGTTAAAACATAAGGACAGATATAAAGAGAGTCTTCCGGGCTTATTGGTTGTGGTCTATTAGGAATTATTTCACCTAACGTTTCACCCACAACTGCGGTAGGCATCTTCAGAAGATTTTTGGTCTGAGGTTGTAACTCGACAGCTGAATATCCGAAAGTGATGCTGGATTCGATCCGTTGGCCAACTTATATCCTGATCATTTGCGGGAGAAGGTTCAAGCGCGCGATGTTGATTGGTCCATCGCTCTCACTTCGTATTGGCTTGTTTTTGGTCTTTTTCAAAATCGGCAACTATGCGCCATGTGCCACAGGAGTTATGTTGTTTTTATGTTTATATATCTCAATGGCTTTATTGTTCATCCTAGGATAGAAACTTCTGACCTTCGAAATAGCCTCTTCCTTTGAGAAAACAATATTGTCCATCTGTTAGAGCATGTTCCGCTAGTGCAGATTTTTCTGTCTGATTGAGTCGACAGCATCGTTCATGCTCCTTAATTCTCGTATTGTTGTATCCTGTAAAATACCGGGTTGAGAGAGTGAGTCGACTTTGTCTTTGGTAGTTCTGATCATTTGGTCAAGTTTTCGAGTTGGCTTATAGACAGTCTTTATATTGTGCCTCTTCAGTATTCTATCAATTTGATCGGCGACCTTGGCGATATACAGTATTATCCAATCTGATTGGTGCACTAAAAACAGGTTGATAGTTAACATTGAAAAAAATATTTGCATTCGTTTTGGTTTGAAACCTGCTAATAGAAATCCCATCATAGTATCCCATGAAAACATATTAATATCATCGAAAGAATTCACTAAATTCTTGGGGATCTAGATAGACGACAAATAAGGTTGGAATCAACACATTTATGTTGTATGTAAGAAGCTGAATAGCTCTTATTTTGCAAAATATAATGTCAAAAAATTATTCCCCTTGAGATCTGTATTGGACGTATATGTCTGTCTATGCTATTCACATACATCAAACAATATTTTAATTTGGTGTAGTTCATCAGAACTGAACAGAGAAATGATTTGTCAGAAAAAAATTGTTAGAATGATTTTCAATGTTCATCCAAGATCATCATTTAGACCTTACTTTATTGAACACAATATTATGACTGCTGCTTGTTCGTATTTGTTTAGAGGTTTGTTATATATCAGGAACAATTTGAAATTTTTCACCAAGGTATCTAGATGTCATTACTCTACTAGAAATACAGACGTTTTGGCTGTGCCAATCCATAGAACATCCAATATGGGAACTCACCATCTTATCAGGGCATACGACTATATAATCATCTACTAGCTTCCTTGAAGTCATCAAATCTAGATAAGTTCAAGACATCAATTAAACAAATTTTATTACAAAGAGTTATTATTCGGTATCTGAATACCTCAGAAATGATGCATTGGCTTTAAGCTCTGGTATTGGAGAGAAATTAATTTATTATTGTTATTAGTGGAAGAATGTACTGATTTATATTTTTGTTTTTTGTTTTTTCTTCTTGCAAAGACCTTTCCTATACTGTATTGTGTTAAAGGATCCATGAATGTATTCATCTATTTATGGTAAGATAGCTCTTCCTTTGGGGTGAGTTGTGAGGTGTTATCATCACGTTTGGAAAGTATTGGTCTTATTGCCCTCTGAATTTCTTTAGCATTATATCCGTTTGCGACGAATGCCTGCTGTAGATGTTCAAGTTCATCCTCCAGAAATTCCAGCTCGCACAATCGTCGGGCTCTGTCTAAGTTTTTATAACTTCTCGTTTCTGTTGAGGGTGATGATTGGAATGAATGTGAAACTGGCAACAGTTCTGCCAGCAACAGATTAAGCGTTCAACCGGTGCGCCGTAACTGGTGATCCCGCGGCACGGCCGACAGACGAGTTAGTTAGCGTCTTAAAAAACATTGAAACATAGTGGAATGGTATCATATTTTGAAATGAAATGTTGTTTATGTATTAACTAGGATAATAGTAGACTATATCCATTTCCGTAAAAGGGTGGGCGGAGGAATAAAAAAGGACTTTGAAAATACATAATTCCGATTATTTTAAGTTCTATAAAAACCAAAAGAAAGTTGTCCCATATGTTGACTTGGTTTTTCGTGTTGATTTTGATATGAAAAATCATTACTAATCGATGAAAGTCATTGTCGGGCCGTAGGAGGAGTACAGGGGGAATCTGAAAAATACTGTACTCTTATTACTCAATGTTCTATGAAAACTAAAAAAAAGTTGTCCCATATGTTGACTTGGTTTTTTGTGTTGGTTTTGATATGAACAATCATTCCTAATCGATGAAAGTGATTGTCGGGCCGTAGGAGGAGTACAGGGGAAATCTGAAAAATACTGTACTCTTATTACTCAATGTTCTATGAAAACTGAAAAAAAAATTGTCCCATATGTTGACTTGGTTTTTTGTGTTGGTTTTGATATGAACAATCATTCCTTATCGATGAAAAACATTTTTGTTCATATCAAAACCAACACAAAAAACCAAGTCAACATATGGGACAAGTTTTTTTTAGTTTTCATAGAACATTGAGTAATAAGAGTACAGTATTTTTCAGATTCCCCCTGTACTCCTCCTACGGCCCGACAATCACTTTCATCGATTAGGAATGATTGTTCATATAAAAACCAACACAAAAAGCCAAGTCAACATATGGGACAACTTTTTTTTTAGTTTTTCATAGAACATTGAGTAATAAGAGTACAGTATTTTTCAGATTCCCCCTGTACTCCTCCTACGGCCCGACAATGACTTTCATCGATTAGTAATGATTTTTCATATCAAAATCAACACTAAAACCCAAGTCAACATATGTGACAACGTCTCTTTTGGTTTTCATAGAACTTTGAATAATAGAAGTACAGTATTTTTCAGATTTTCCCTGTACTCCCCCTACGGCCTGACAATGACTTTCATCAATTAGGAATGTTTGTTCATATCAAAACCAACACAAAAAACCAAGTCAACAAATGGGACAATTTTTTTTTAGTTTTCATAGCACATTGAGTAATAAGAGTACAGTATTTTTCAGATTCCCCCTGTACTCCTCCTACGGCCCGACAATGACTTTCATCGATTAGAAATGATTGTTCATATCAAAATCAACACTAAAACCCAAGTCAACATATGCGACAACGTCTTTTTTAGTTTTCATAGAACTTTTAATAATAGAAGTACAGTATTTTTCAGACTCCCCCTGTACTCCTCCTACGGCCCGAAAATGACTTTTATCGATTAGGAATGATTGTTCATATAAAAATCAACACAAAAACCCAAGTCAACATATGCGACAAGGTCTTTTTTGGTTTTCATAGAACTTTGAATAATAGAAGTACAGTATTTTTCAGACTCTCCCTGTACTCATCCTACGGCCCGACAATGACTAATGATTAGGAATGATTGTTCATATCAAAACCAACACAAAAAACCAAGTCAACATATGGGACAACTTTTTTTTTAGTTTTTCATAGAACATTGAGTAATAAGAGTGCAGTATTTTTCAGATTCCCCTGTACTCCTCCTACGGCCCGACAATGACTTTCATCGATTAGTAATGATTTTTCATATCAAAATCAACACAAAAAACCAAGTCAACATATGGGACAACGTCTTTTTTGGTTTTTATAGAACTTTGAATATTAGAAGTACAGTATTTTTCAGACTCTCCCTGTACTCCTCCCACAGCCCGACAATGACTTTCATCGATTAGGAATGATTGTTCATATCAAAACCAACACAAAAAACCAAGTCAACATATGGGATAACTTTTTTTTTAGTTTTCATAGAACATTGAGTAATAAGAGTACAGTATTTTTCAGATTTCCCCTGTACTCCTCCTACGGCCCGACAATCAGTTTCATCGATTAGGAATGATTGTTCATATCAAAACCAACACAAAAAACCAAGTCAACATATGGGACAACTTTTTTTTAGTTTTCATAGAACATTGAGTAATAAGAGTACAGTATTTTTCAATTCCCCCTGTACTCCTCCTACGGCCCGACAATCACTTTCATCGATTAGGAATGATTGTTCATATCAAAACCAACACAAAAAACCAAGTCAACATATGGGACAACTTTTTTTTTAGTTTTCATAGAACATTGAGTAATAAGAGTACAGTATTTTTCAGATTCCCCCTGTACTCTCCTACGGCCCGACAATGACTTTCATCGATTAGTAATGATTTTCCATATCAAAATCAACACAAAAAACCAAGTCAACATATGGGACAAACGTCTTTTTTGGTTTTTATAGAAGTTTGAATTTTAGAAGTACAGTATTTTTCAGACTCTCCCTGTACTCCTCCTACGGCCCGACAATGACTTTCATCGATTAGGAATAATTGTTCATATCAAAACCAACACAAAAAACCAAGTCAACATATGGGACAACTTTTTTTTTAGTTTTCATAGAACATTGAGTAATAAGAGTACAGAATTTTTCAGATTCCCCCTGTACTCCTCCTACGGCCCGACAATCAGTTTCATCGATTAGGAATGATTGTTCATATCAAAACCAACACAAAAAACCAAGTCAACATATGGGACAACTTTTTTTTAGTTTTCATAGAACATTGAGTAATAAGAGTACAGTATTTTTCAGATTCCCCCTGTACTCCTCCTACGGCCCGACAATGACTTTCATCGATTAGTAATGATTTTTCATATCAAAATCAACACAAAAAACCAAGTCAACATATGGGACAACGTCTTTTTTGGTTTTTATAGAACTTTGAATATTAGAAGTACAGTATTTTTCAGCCTCCCCCTGTACTCCTCCTACGGCCCGACAATGACTTTCATCGATTAGGAATGATTGTTCATATCAAAACCAACACAAAAAACCAAGTCAACATATGGGACAACTTTTTTTTTTAGTTTTCATAGAACATTGAGTAATAAGAGTACAGTATTTTTCAGATTCCCCCTGTACTCCTCCTACGGCCCGACAATCACTTTCATCGATTAGGAATGATTGTTCATATCAAAACCAACACAAAAAACCAAGTCAACATATGGGACAACTTTTTTTTTAGTTTTCATAGAACATTGAGTAATAAGAGTACAGTATTTTTCAGATTCCCCCTGTACTCGTCCTACGGCCCGACAATCACTTTCATCGATTAGGAATGATTGTTCATATCAAAACCAACACAAAAAACCAAGTCAACATATGGGACAACTTTTTTTTTTAGTTTTCATAGAACATTGAGTAATAAGAGTACAGAATTTTTCAGATTCCCCCTGTACTCCTCCTACGGCCCGACAATCAGTTTCATCGATTAGGAATGATTGTTCATTATCAAAACCAACACAAAAAACCAAGTCAACATATGGGACAACTTTTTTTTTAGTTTTCATAGAACATTGAGTTAATAAGAGTACAGTATTTTTCAGATTCCCCTGTACTCCTCCTACGGCCCGACAATGACTTTCATCGATTAGTAATGATTTTTCATATCAAAATCAACACAAAAAACCAAGTCAACATATGGGACAACGTCTTTTTTAGTTTTTATAGAACTTTGAATATTAGAAGTACAGTATTTTTCAGCCTCCCCCTGTACTCCTCCTACGGCCCGACAATGACTTTCATCGATTAGGATGATTGTTCATATCAAAACCAACACAAAAACCAAGTCAACATATGGGACAACTTTTTTTTTTTAGTTTTCATAGAACATTGAGTAATAAGAGTACAGTATTTTTCAGATTCCCCCTGTACTCCTCCTACGGCCCGACAATCACTTTCATCGATTAGGAATGATTGTTCATATCAAAACCAACACAAAAAACCAAGTCAACATATGGGACAACTTTTTTTTTTAGTTTTCATAGAACATTGAGTAATAAGAGTACAGTATTTTTCAGATTCCCCCTGTACTCGTCCTACGGCCCGACAATGACTTTCATCGATTAGTAATGATTTTTCATATCAAAATCAACACAAAAAACCAAGTCAACATATGGGACAACTTTTTTGGGGTTTTATAGAACTTAAAATAATCGGAATTATGTATTTTCAAAGTCCTTTTTTATTCCTCCGCCCACCCTTTTACGGAAATGGATATAGTCTACTATTATCCCTAGTTTAATACATAAACAACATTTCATTTCAAAATATGATACAATTCCACTATGTTTCAATGTTTTTTAAGACGCTAACTAACTCGTCTGTCGGCCGTGCCGCGGGATCACCAGTTACGGCGCACCGGTTGAACGCTAAATCTGTTGCTGGCAGAACTGTTGCCAGTTTCACATTCATAT